>CARXXK010001835.1:0-12545 GCA_949089665.1 Macrosiphum euphorbiae
AATGGTATAAGACCAAGAATATCAAGACAGATAATACCCAAACCACATAGAGTTTTCAATTTTAGTGAAGACATTTTTGAAAAAAACAACACTATTCGACCTATTTTAAAAAATAAAGAAACAGCATTTCAAAGTAGATTAAAAACTTATATTATTAAAAATAATATAGGTATTAAAGATATACAAACATTTTTAAATCGTTAAATAATCCAGTAATAGGACGAGTTAAACACGAATTAAAGAAGAGAAATTTAAAAATTAATATTATGTTTCTTGCTATATATAAGAGTACCTCTGAATGAAGAAAATATGGAATATAAAGAATGTAATTTTAAGACACAAAATGAAATTTTAACACAAAATTCTAACTTAAATGAATTTTATACAAATGCAAAAATTAAAATTGTAAAAGAAGAAGAAGATTTTGTAATGAAAAATTCACAATGGATACTTCATCAAATTTTAAGTTTGGGAATAAATATAAATAAATATGTTCCTTATAAGGGTTCTTCATATATTAAATTACCTAAACACATTGGAGATAAACATGCTATAATAAATGTTAAAAATGAAGATGATAAATGTTTTCATTGGGTAATACTCTCTGCTTTACACCCTGTTGAAAAAAATGGACAAAGAGTAACTAATTATATTCGCTTTAAAAATGAATTTGATAAAGAATTTAAAGATATTGAGTTTCCAGTAAAAATCACAGACGTTCCGAAATTTGTTAAAAGAACAAAAGATATTTCTATTAATATTTATTGTTTAGATAAAAATGTAATTGTACCTTTAGAAATAAGTAAAATCGAAAAAACTAATCATATAGATTTATTATATTTAACAGCGGTTGATAAGGATAATGTGAATAAAGGACATTATTGTTGGATTAAAGATTTATGGACTCTAATAGGAAGTCAAGTTACAAAAGATGCTCATAAAAGATTTTTGTGTAAAATGTGTTTAAGTAGTTTTGATAAAGAATATAAGTTAAATGACCATAAACATTATTGTAATAATAATAAAGCTGCTAAAATAGTTCTACCAGAACCCTATAATAAAACTTTAGAATTTCAAAATTATAATCATTCCTTAAGAGTTCCTTTTGTGATTTTTGCTGACTTTGAAGCTACACTTCAACCAATCTACACATGTAAACCAAATGATAGAGAGTCTTTTACAAATTGTTATCAGAAACATATACCTAATAATTTTTGTTATTATATTAAATACAGTAATGGTGATTATAAACCTCCTGTAACATATTCTGGTCCAAACGTAGCTCAAGAATTTTATGAATGTATGAAAAATGAAGAAATACTTATTTCTAAAATATATGATAAAATAGTTCCTATGAAAACATTGAATGTAGAACAATTAAATAATTATTATAATAAATCTGATAAATGTCATATTGGTGAAAGATATTTATCAGATTTACCTCCAATGTTAGAGAAAAATTTAAAAATAATTAAAGACGTTATTGAGCATTATAAAAATACTGATGATGTTAAAAAATTTAAATGGTATGAAGATAAACTTAAAATAATTAAAAACACTATTGAACATTATGAAAATATTGATGATGTTAAAAAATTTAAATTGAATGAAGATAAACTTAAAATAATTAATATTGTTATTGAATATTATGAAAATATTGATGATGTTAAAAAATTAAAATAGTATGACGCTATTGAATATTATGTTAAAAAATTAGAATTGTATGAAGAAAAAAATAAAATTAAAGATGCTATTGAATATTATGAAAATATTGAAGTTGTTAAAAATTTTAAATTGTATGAAGATAACCTTAAAATAATTAAGACAATATTAAACATTATGAAAATATTGATGATGTTAAAAAATTTAAATTGAATGAAGATAAACTTAAAAAAGAATTAGAAAATAAAAATAAAAATATGCGAAAAGTTCGGGATCATGACCATTTAACTGGAGAATATAGAGGTGCAGCACATTCTATCTGTAATCTTAATTATCAAAATCCACGTTTTATTCCAAATTTTTTTCATAATCTTTCAGGTTATGATGCCCATCTATTTATAAAAGAATTTGGAAACGATAATGAAAGAATAAAATTGATCCCAAATAATGAGGAAAAATATATTTCTTTTTCAAAAGAGATGTCACGTGTAGTAACTAGGAAAGGTAAAAACATAAAAATATGTACAGAATTAAGATTTATAGATTCATTCAAATTTTTACCTAGTTCTTTAGAAAAGTTAACAAATAATTTAAGAAATGATTCAAAATTAAATTTAAAGAACTTAGTAAATTTTTTCCTGAAGAACATTTAGATTTAGTTACTAGAAAGTAAGCTTATCCCTATGAGTATATGGATTGTGAAGAAAAATTTAATGAAACATGTTTACCTCCTATTGAAAAATTTTATAGTTCTCTCACTGATAAAAATATAACTAAAGAGGAATATGAAAACTCACAGGAAATTTGGAAAGCTTTTAATATACAAAATATGCGTGAATTCACAAGTTTATATAATGAGATCGATGTTTTATTATCAACAGATATAATAGAAAATTTTAGAGATATTTCTTTAAAAAATTATAAATTAGATCCTATGTGGTATTACACAACACCAGGATTTGCGTGGGATTGCATGTTAAGAATGACAAAAGTAAAATTAGATGTATTAACAGATGTCGATCAATTATTGATGTTTGAATCTGGAATCAGAGGTGGCTTATATCAATGTAGTCAAAGATATTCAAAAGCAAATAATAAATACATGAGAGATAAATTTGAAAAAAGGAGGAATCAATATTTTTAGAATACTTGGATGCAAATAATCTTTATGGGTGGGCAATGAGTAAATATTTACCTACTGGAGATTTCAAATGGGTTGATAATCTGAATGATTTTGATGTAATGAATATTTCTGATAAATCACGTAAAGGTTATATTTTAGAAGTTGATTTATCTTACCCTAAAGAACTTCATGATCTACATTCAGATTTCCCTTTAGCACCAGAAAGACATTTTGATAACAAACAACTCCCAAAATTATTAACAACTTTGTATGATAAGAAAAAATATATAATACATTATGAAACACTAAAATTATATATTAATTTAGGTTTAAAGATAGAGAAAATTCATAGAGTATTAGAATTTAGTCAATCTCCTTGGTTAAAAGTTTATATCGATTTTAATACTAATCTTAGATCAGAAGCTAAGAATGAGTTTGAAAAAGAATTTTTCAAATTAATGAATAATAGTGTTTATGGACGTACTATGATGAATGTTCGAAACCATGTTGATATAAAATTATGTTCTAATGCAACCCAACTAGAAAAATTAATTGCAAAACCAAATTTTGATCGAAGAACAATTTTTACAGAAAATTTAGCTGCAGTACATATGAAAAGAGCACAAATATTTTTCAAACAACCAATATAATGTAGGAATGTGTATTTTAAATTTATCTAAAATGTTAATGTATGATTTTTATTATAATATTATAAAGAAAAAATATGGAAAAAGAGTTAGATTGTTATATACAGATACAGATTCACTAATATTAGAAATAAAAACTAATGATTTTTATCAAGATATGAAAATTGTGTTAGATCATTTTAACACTTCAGATTATCCAAAAGATAATATTTATGGTTTACCTTTAGTTAACAAAAAAGTTTTAGGCAAGTTTAAAGATGAGTTAATTGGAAAAATAATGACTGAATTTATAGGTTTAAGATCTAAATTATATTCACATCGAATCTTAGATACTGAAAAAGAATTGAAAAAAGCTAAAGGTGTTAAAAAAAATGTTGTAGAAAATAAAATATGTTTTAATGATTTTGAAAAAGGTTTACAAAAGAATCAAAATATGTTAAACAAAATTTATTTAGAACTAAGAAACATGATTTTTTTACTGTAGAACAATACAAAAAAGCTTTAAGTGTTTATGATGATAAAAGATTTATTTTGGAAAATGGTATTGATACATTAGCTTGGGGACATTATAAAACAAATATAGATAGAAATGATTTTGTAAACCATCTCAATACACTGATTAGAAATCAAAATCAAAAATATTAGAAAAATATTTTTTAATACACTATATTTCATTTCGATTTTAATTATTAATATCATAAGTATTATAAAAAAAATATTTCATTTCGATTTTAATTATTAATATCATAAGTATTATGAAAAATATTTTGGGGGTTTTTGCATTTAATAAGTTTTGCGAAAAATGTTTTTATTATTATTGCATTTCGATTTTTATTTTTAATAATTAAGTTTTGGGAAAAAATATTTTTTATTATTATTGCATTTTTTTTCGATTTTCTGATCTTTTTGCACATTGTTTTCTTTGTGATCTTTTACTGATATATTATTATTAAAGGTGCTTGCCAGTAATGGTATATATATACTACTGACGCGAATAATAATATGCAAGTACCTTTTAACGAATCTGGACTTGAAGCCGTTATGAGTCCGTTCTTTTGCACTAGAAGTAACCGCGAACCAGCCTATAATTCAATGTGTTTAAAAATTGCAGAAATATTAGATCAATATTATATTCAGCACCAATTTTATACCGAAGATCATATTCGATAAATAAATTAAAAAATGTCATTAACAAAATAAATAATATAACGAAATAAGGAATAAATAATAAAAATAAATAATTAAATATAATATTATCACGTGCATAAAAGAAATAATAGGTAAAATAATATTCTATGAAATAAAATAAAATAATATAACGTGCATAAAAAATATATATATATACGTAAAATAATATTCTAAATAATAATTATATAACAATAACTTTTAACTATTTCAGAAATTAAGAAGAAAAACAAAAGATTAATATGAAATAAGAAACTGGTGCATCTTATGAAAATTGTCATGATATATAAGAAATTAAACATATCAGATTGATGATCCTCTATAACCTTCCTATGATTTATCCTCAAAGTTTGTTGTCTAATATAGAATCGTCGTTGGTGTTACCTGGTTTGAAATATGTTTTAGGGTCGGCAGTGTTAATGAATGTTACGGGGTTATAGCTGATATGGGAAAATGAAAACCACTGATAGGAATTGATTACTAATAAGATATGGAAACTGGTAATGGAGGATCACAGTATTAAATCAGCGTATTGCTCCAGGGGCTCCCCTATAAACGCTCTACTAACAATAACAGTTAAATAGTGTAAAATATTTTGTCTATTAATACTATTATCTCAAATGATCATCAATTAAACAAAATATTGTTTTTTTACAAGTTATTTTGCTATTTTTCCAATTTCATAGTTATAAAAAAAATGTAGACACCAAACAAACTTCAGTGTAAAATAATATTATTATAATATTATAATATTCTGGGCTTTTCCTGAAAATTTAAGTGACTACTTAAAATATGACAGTCATTTAAAAATTAAAACTTTTTGTTAACTTATAAGCTGTATGTTAGTTGTTAATCGTATGTTTATTTACAAATTACCTTCTCTCATAAGGGTGTGCGCTTGATTCCTTATGTAGACGGATGGATCATTAAGCTCTTGAATCATCGATTTTAAAGCACTTTCTTTATCGGAGCCATCAATCTCCTTTTTCCAAAATGTCTATCGCGAAAATACCCTATGTTTACGCAATCCATAATGACACTATACAATTAAAATAAATCATTATGCATAAGATCAAGTTATAATTTATTATTGTACTTAATGTGAATCAAATACATCTAATTTATATTTTATACCAACCGAGTATCTACAGCTGGCACTGAGTCAATAGTTCCTTGAAAAAAGGATCCATACTCTGAACATCATCCATTTAATGTCAAAAAATTTACTCCAGACATAGTGACATTTGCTTTTTTAAATGAAAGACTGCAAGGTAACCGAGTATGTAGGAAAAAATGTAAGGAAACGTTACTCCATTCAAACGGTGTTATTATATTGTACGTTCTTGGTCCTCTTCTTTCATGATACACTTTTTCTCGAGGTTGAATTAATCTCCATTCTTCAATTGAAAATGTAACATTAAATGTCAGCTTTTCTTTATCACCATGTTCTTCTTCCGTAGAATCATCAGTGCCGTCGTATTTGGTGGCTTTTGAGTAATTTGGAAGTAAATTATTCATTATTGTTACAATTATTAAATAATTAATTATATCAAATAGAATAATATTTATATACTTACGATTAGTGGGGTTTGAGAACGATAAATTTGTTTGAAAGGTCTTATTAATTAATTTTAAGCCAAGTTTACTTTGGATATCCCTATCATTTCGAGAAACACGTATTCGAATTGATCCTGGTGTTACTGCATTTTCTAAGCCAGAACTAACTTCAACGGAAATTTGTTTCCATACATCTGCGCTCACACCGGCTATACCTGTATAAAAACGTTTACTTATTTACGATAGTCATTAAAAAATATTATTTTTATTAATTTAGGATTTTTATTTAGTTAATAATTTTTTTTATTAATTTTAGATTTTTTAATAATTTGGATTATTTTATTCTAATTAGATAAAAATCATTGTTTGATAAATTGTACTTAATGGAATGAATTAAAAAAAATAATTCTATTTTAAATAATAAAATATGAAATTGATAAAAATATCTAATTAGAATAAAAAATAATATTGTTGTTGTTGTAAACTAATATTATGTTTTTGACGTTTTTGTATAGTAAAAGTAGGTAATAACAATGTTTAAAATAACCTAAACATATTGCATACGAGTCTGCAATGAAGTACCACATTTTATGTCTTTGCAGTAACACCACATTGAAAAATCAAAAAAATTACCATGGTTACCACGGTTAACAAGGTCACCATGGTGATTGATGTAACGTAACGTTTTTCTATTTCTAATACACTGATTTCACGGCAACCAATAATTATTATTATAATAGTTTTAAAACCCATGGCAACCATTTATAAACAAATAGATAAATAAATAAATAAATAACGTAACGTTTTTTGATTCTATGTGCCAAAGCAAAGACATAAAATGTCAAAATGGATAAATTGAAAATATTATTTTGTTAAAAAAGTCAATTTGAGGACAAAAATCTAAATTTCAATAATAAAAAGGTGGGGGAGTGAATGTCACTCTGCTGTACAGTAGGTTACAAGTGAGCCACTGTAATTGATGGTATTAAATTTGAATTCAATGATACTATAATATCATTGTATACGAAAAACGATTCTTAGCGAAGACGGTAGTCATCCTACTATATTACTATAGGTATTTGGATATTACTAAATGTAGTAAATTTTTTAAATTCAAAATAATGTTCCAATCTCGTACATTTTTTGGATATTGAGTGGAGCGATGAATGAATTTATTGATTTTACAATTATGTGTGTTTTAATATTTTTTTTTTTGTATCTGGCTATCGGTTTTCCGCCAAATCAATTTGGGTTTTTGGTGTAATTCTAAAACACTTAACCGTAGATGAAATGTTGAATGAATGTTTATATTTTCTTTTTCTGTACACCATAAAATTTTGAAAATATTTTGACTCGTTTTGAACTGTTTACAGAGAATTTCAAATTTCAATTTTTCAGTTTTTTTTTCTATAAATATTAATCACGGTGTATATGCTTGTTTCATTGACTATCAGAAGTCTTCCGATAGAGTTGAACACGACAAACTTATAAAAATACTAGAAGTGACTGGAATTGACAATCAAGCCCCGAGTATAATAAGCAATTTATACTGGAACCAAACTTCTGCTATACGAGTAGAAGAAGAATTAATGTCAAACGATATTCCAATAAAAATAGGAGTGAGACAGGGATGCATCCTCTCACTACTTTTATTTAACTTATATTCTGAATTCATACTTTGCGAAGCTTTGGATGATGTTAACGATGGCATAAAAATAAACGGCAAATGTATTAACAACATAAGATAAGCCGATGATACAGTTGTATTCACGAATAATATGTTAAGCCTCTAAAAAAATGTAGATAGAATAGTGGATGTAAGTGAAAGTTTTGGGTTGTCTATAAATATAAGCAAAACCAAATATAAAGTAATTTAAAAAAAAAACAAAATTTAAAGAAAAACTATTAATTTTATTATAGGACAACAGATATAAAAGGTTCAAAAGTATAAATCTCTGTACATGCGTAAAAGAAGACTGGGGACAAAGTATTGAGATGGCCAGAGGTGCATTCGTGAAAATGTTTAAGAATATCATGATTTTTCACTGGATACTAAGATTATAATATTAAGATGTTATATATTTCCTATTTTATTATAATATGGTGTAGAAACATAGACATTAACTGAAACATTGAGTAAGAAAATTGAGGCATTGGAAATGTGGCTGTACCGCAGTATCCTAAATATCTTATGGACAGACCGACTATTCAACGTGTGCATACTACAAATAATAAAAAAGGATTTAGAATTACTGAAGACTATAAGAACACGGAAATTAGAATACCTGGGTCACATATTGAGAAATAATCATAGATATGGATTGCTGCTACTTGTACTTCAATAAAAAATAGAAGGCAAGATAAGTGCTAGTAGACGAAGGATATATTAATTATTTAGGCATCACTTTATTATAAACTTAAATGGAATTATCATATTAATAATCTTACAAATACTATTTGTCAATTTTTTTATTCAATTTATTTAGCTTTAGTTCAATCTATTTTATGATATTGTCTTTTCGAGTATCATCTTCATTCTTTAAATATTACATTAAATAATGTAATTAAATGTGCATTTAAATTTAATATACCTAGGCTTACTAACAATGAATTTGTATACAATGTTTTTAATCTACTTAATGTATAATAATGTTCATGCTATAAGAATTTATTACTGTCTTTTCATAAATTTAAAAATAATACTGTTTATGTTAATCATATTTATAATACACGTTAAAACATAAATATTAATCTAAATGAACCTACCTCTTTACCATAAATATTTTGGCATGAAAAGTTCTATTTTAATTGTAATAAAATAATTTAGAATAATTAGAATAAATAAATAAAAACATCTGATAGAAATACCCAATTATTTTAAAAATGTAAATGATTTGAAATGTTGCTAAAACAATGTTGATCTTACACAAATTAATTTATGATTAATCACAAATGATGTAATTTTTAGTTATATTTTAGAAATGTTTATTATTGTCAATATTTGAATTCAACAAATCTCCCCAGCACAAGCTATGCTGAATGCTTATAGAGAAGTTGCAAATCTTTGTATTTTATCTTATTATATACCATCTGTACCTTTATGTTTCTTTTGATTTGCGGAAGCTACTATAGTTATTATTATGATAACTATAGTAAATTACTTAATTCACAATAATATCAGCAAATGTACTTAGTAATATCATAAGGTGACTGACCGTCTTCCCTCAAAATCGTTTTTCTTTTACAATGATATTAAGTATATAATTGAAATCAAATTGAACGGATAAAAGTTTAGTGCAATACCACACTAATTTGTTATGATGAATTTATAAAGGAAATTTACAAATCGAATGAAGCTAATGAGATAAACGGTATGCTGGAGCGGCGTCATCGGCACGAGCGACGAGTACGGAAATAACGAATAACTATTTATTCGATTCTTGAAAATGATATTTAGGAGTAAATAGTTTAATAACATCGTGATGAAACATAAATAATTAATTAATTAAATTCAAATTACGAAATATCATAAACATGAGTATAAATACAAAGAAGTAAACATTGTGTGTTAGTGAAATGGTTCAGGGTATATAGGAAATCACCACTAAATTAAGTCTTTGTTAATTATGTTTATTTTCTACAGATAAATAAAATTATAACTTACTTTTACCGTCATCTTTTACGATTTCAGCCTGATACTTAAGTACAGTGAAACCTCTGAATAGCGGACACTATCGGTCGCCGAAATTTTGTCCGCTATTTAGAGGAAAACATTTTTTTTTAACAAATAAATAAATTCAATAATTTTATTTTATATTATTTTTACATTAATTGAATACACGATAAAACTAACATTTATGAAAAAAAAACAGTTACCTAAATTTGTATTTTAATTTTTACATTAATTAAATACATACATCTTAAAAAAATAAAAACTAACATTTCTGAAAAAAATCAAAAATTAATTTAAAGTTAATCGTTTTCTTTTGCTAGCCATAGAGCAATAAAGTTCGTACCTAGGTATAAAATTCGCACTACAATAAACGTTGGCATCACAAACACAACTAAACGCACATAGGACAATGCATTATAGTCTGTCCCACGAGAGAATAATCACTTTTCGCGCATCACGACTGACGGCTTCAGCGACGCCGAACCCCAACAGTGTTTCCATAATATACAAGTCAAATAAAGCAAAACCCATGTACTGTTAAAGCTATAAAAGGCTAAATATTTTTTTTCAGAAAATTACTAGATAACGCTGATAACGCCATGAGACAATTTCATTCCTCTGATAAAATATTATCACTTATCACTTATTAGTTATTACCACGATTAAATTATATCTTTAATCGTGCTTATTACCCACGAACGAAGATTTTAATGATTATTATATTCTGTGATATCAATACACCTTCATTATAAGATTGTAATGTTTTAACACAGTCTTTACTCTTTACAGTATAATCCTTTTTATTAAATATTAAAAAAAAAAATAACAAACTTTAGTTTTAACAGTTCACATCTAACTTATACATTGCACATAAATAAACAAATAACAGCAACATTATTCATTAACTGTATAATTGTGTAAAGAAAACAATACTAAAAATTAAAAATGAATTTCTGTGTTTAATAGTAAACCAACATCATAGATACTATTATCTTCGTTGTTGGATATTATAGTTTCTATGGTTCCTTCATTCGACGTGACGCGGTCCCGCTCAAAATCTGTTTGAATTCAAACAGCCTTTGCGCGGAAGCCGCGCCGTGGCTTCTCAATCAAACCGCCAATCGACGACGGACGACGGCGACGACGACGACCGTCCGGCGAACCGGATTGTCAAGACGCGCTCTCTCATCATCACGACACCGACCCGGATAGTCCTCCGAAAGTCGACACTCGTTCCCGTGTGAACTCGATACCGTAGAAATCGTGTCATTAAATTGAATGTTCTTTTTGTTTTGACTCTTGTCACTTGTAGAAATAAAAACCAATAATACAGCAGTGCGCCGTTCGTTGTTTGTCATTTCTTTTACTATCCCGTTTGTTTGTATTCGACCCGACTCACCGTCGGTCATCACCACCACATCACCACACCACGCGGCACAATCCAAGTCCGCGTCAGACGTTGAACTAGTATCTTTCACATTTTCATCGTAATAAAACGACGTTCCTATTTGCTTTAACACTCCTGAAGGCAACTGGTATTCAGAACAACATACCTTACTTCTTTTTAGCCCTGCTCTTACTGTTAAGATGCTATCTAATAGTTTAGGGCCCATTCTATTTCTTAGTTTAGTTTTTACAATATTCATCTGGCTAAACAACCGTTCGACCTCAGCATTGGACCAAGGGAGTACAAGAAGTCTTATAGCAAGGGAAGAAAGTTCAGCAAATGGATTCAAACCACTTGCATCAGTGTAATTGAAAACTTCATCCCAAAAACTAACAGTATTAGACTTCTCCACCCATTTTACACTCACAATGTTGGCCCACTGTACATTTATTTTATCAATAGTACTTCCTTCTAATATGAATAATTCTGCTAAAGGAGTTAGCGGTTCTTTCATACACTGCAATGCATTTTTAATTGAAATTAAATGTACTTTTTCTAATACATCAATGTTTTTTGGCACCCGTTGTTGCGACTGCTTTAATAAAACTTGTAAAAACTTCAGGCACCTTTGTTTTAATTGTTGTTTACTAACTTCAGAGGATTTACTTGATAGTAATATTTGTTCAAACTCATAACCAAAATAAACATTGTTCATAGTATAACTATCCACATTTTCTGTCAATGGATTGAGAGACATTGTGGGTTAATAAATCGTTTTGCTATTGACCGCACCATATCGGTTAAATCTGTAAGTAATTTGCTTGGATCGGCTGTATTTGACTAGAAAGATTTATTGACTTTCTGAATTTCTTCCAGAATAGGATATAAAAATTTTAAATATGCAAAGTTGTTAGGATCACAGTACATTGCATGACAAGTATCAGCCATATAACATTTTTCATTTTGCTTGGCAATTCCAAATAAAGTTTTAAGTTCAACCCATTGCTTTAGAATACAACTTACTCTTGTTTCTATTGATAACCATCTAGTAGCACATGCTTTAACTATCTTTAATGGATCATGGCCATCATTAATTGCTTTGAACAAATTTTTGTACTGAGCTTGTCTTAAAGTAGAACGCGAAAACCAATTGTAGGTCTCTCTAGTTAAATAATCTATATTTCTAGGTAAGGTTTCAGCTGCTGCAGCTGATACTTCTAATTGCAGTGAATGACATATGCATGGGATATGTATTAATGATGGTATATCTTCTTTCAATTTTACATAAACACCATTATTAATGCCTACCAT
>CARXXK010001836.1:0-12473 GCA_949089665.1 Macrosiphum euphorbiae
TCACATGTTTTTTTTTAGATTTTGTTATAAATGGACCCGACGAAAAATTCCGATTATCAAAAAAAAGAAGAGAAATGCCGAAGATATGTCCTTCGCAATTGTGTGAACTCTTATATGATTATTTATTTTTTTTGTTACTATATTCTTTTTTTATTATATATATATTTTTCCTAGTGCGCGGACGTTCCGATATTACGCTAGAAGTGGAATGGCCAGAAGGATTCACGCCCCTTCCTGACGACGTGGTTCGAGCTGCTTTAATGAGCGACGGAGAAGAAGATGGATCTGTGTCTGATACTGATTCCGAATAATTCAGAATGTGCGGAAATCGTCGAAGACCGGTTATTGGGTCATTTGATCCCAACGTCGTTGATTTAATTAGTTTATAATATTATTGTTATTTTTTTTTTTTTTAATAATAATAATACACCGAGTTATTAATTATTTTCTGAGAATAAGTTTTTGTAATACAATAGGTCTTCTGGTTCTGGAATAACGTCGATAAATTCAATTAGGTCCTGACACTTAATTTTTTCCAGATTTTCCATTCTATTTTCTGTCATATCATACAGAAACCCTTTTATGTTGCGGGTGATCTCATTTAAATCCGCTTCGGTGTACGGTTCGGTTAATTTATTATTAGCTATAGTTATGTGTTCTATAAAACATTTCGGAAATTGTTCTATGCCTAAATTGGTTGTATCGTGGTTTCCATTTATTATTTCTTCTTCCAGTTTCAAAATGAATGTTCTGTTTCTATTCCTAAAATTAATATAATTATTCTAACTTAAATATCAACATGATTTTATAATATTATTTCTCTTAATTAACTTGCTCGTCATTATAATATTTTTTTACGTTATTTCTATGTACAGTGATGCCTCTCGTCGGCCCCGCTGTATAACTACATTTTCGTTTCCTAGTACTGCTGTGACCTCGTATGGTCCTAGCCAGATTGGATCGAGTTTTGTTCTATCATTATTATCTTTTAAAAGTACTGAATCTTTTACATGTAATTCTTGTGGATTTTCATTTTTATAATAACGTTCCTTACTTTTTATTTTGTTTTTAATTAAATGATCTCTAGCTATCTTATGCGAAATTTGCATATTTTCTTTTAGATCGAATATATAATCGTCATAATTGTAACGTGGTTCAAGTTCGGCTTTTAATCTAATCGGTACCTCCAACGTACGTCCATAGACTAATGCATATGGTTGAAAATTAGTAGAAGTATGTACCGTTGAATTATATACAAAGAATGCAAAGGGTAGTAAATGATCCCAATTATTTAAATTCTTATCTACATAATGCCGTAAGTACTCGGCTAAGGTCCTATGAGCGCGTTCTACGGGGTTACCCTGCGGACTGAATGGACTTGTATTAACCTTTTCTATCTTTAATATTTTACAAACATTTGCAAACGTTTTCGAGAGGAAATTAGTTCCTTGATCCGTGAGTATTGTCTCTGGTATGCCGTGTACACAAACGAAGTGTGTAACAAAGGCTTCCGCAACAGTATTTGCCTTCTGGTCAGGAAGTGGAACTCCTAAAGTGTAACGTGTCAAATCGTCCTCCATCGTTAAAATGTATACATTATTAGACAGTGTAATCGGCAAGGGCCCTACTATATCCATAAATATTTTTTCGAATGGTTTAGATGAAGTGGATGTAATAGCCATTGGTTGTTTTATGTGCCGATTTGATACCTTATTAACCTGACATGACGTACAATTCCTTATATATTTTTTAACATCTTCTTTCATTCCCCTCCACATAAATTGTTGTCTGATACGTTTCGTAGTTTTATTCACACCTAAATGTCCGCCTAGTTTTGAGTCGTGAAATTGTGATAAAATGACAGTAGTATATATTTGTATGTTCACAGCCAGCTTTTCCAGGGAAAAAAAAAAGTTCAAGGCGGGAATGTCCGCTTGGAGCACTCAGATTTACCGTGTAACAAATTTTACACTGTTCACCAAATTTCGTCTCACGTAAAAAAATATTTAATATTTTTTTCTTTTTTACTCGTGTTGGTTACACTGTTTTTTTTATCTAAAATTTGATAAACAAATTTACAATTATTTTTGAAGTTGATTATTTTTTTTTATTATATTCAGTTACTAATGATCTATCGTTCACTCAAGTTGTGTCTCATTTTTCTTTATTTTCTCAAAGTTTTATTAAATTGAATAAGTTATTTAATTTCTTCAAAAATGAATTTTCAAAAATGCACAAACGATATCCAGTCATTGGTCGATCAAATACGATTCAATTCAACGTCAGCGTATCCAGAATTCTCTACATTTGTATCGAGGTTACGAACTTTTAGAAGTTTCCCTTCAAATACCGGACAGAATAAGTACAAACTCTCGGAATGTGGTTTTTACTATATCAATCTCGACGATGCAGTTCAATGTCATTGGTGTCGAATAATTCTACATAGTTTTGAAATCGGTAATAATTGTTTCATAGAACATACTCGATTCTCACCTAGATGTTTATTTGTATTGTTAATGAAAGGAAATCAGTTTGTTCAAAAAGTCTTAAGTAAATATTGTAAAACCGAAGTTATTTGTAATTGTGAAACCGGTTCGTACGACACCATTTGTTAAATCATGTTTTTTTTTTTTTTTTAAATGTTTATATATAGGTACATATATTTATGCTGCTTATAATATTTGCTGTATTGGATAAAAAAAAAATAAAACAAAATTGAATTTTTTATCTTAAATGTGTTAATATTCGATTTAATATCTCGTGGACATACAGTCCTAGCGAATTAGTGCGTATAAGATAATTTAAAATGTTTTTCAGGTAACAGGTTAGTAAGTATATGTAAATTCCCTCTCTTGTACGCACTCATTGGCTATCTGTATGTTCACATTTTTTGCATTTTTTCTAAAGAGTTTTTTAGTATATAATATGACTGCACAGGGGACAAACTAACAGTTCAATGTATAACTCCTAACAGTTATATCCCACTTCTTATTTATAAAAGATTTTTTTTTTAAATTTGACAAAAATAACTTCACTATGAGTTCACCAATAATTGTCTGTAAGTCTACATTCGACATCCGGGCTTTTAACAAGAAAAGTATTACAGTTGGATTACTAATTAACAAGCAGATTTCAATTATTTTATTATTGGAATGTAAACTTACAAAGAAAATTATCACATTAAGTTTAGAAGAATGGTTTACACTGATGTCTGAACCTAATTACAATTCAATTATTAATAATTTAAATACTAGGGTGAGGCGTGTAAAAATCACCGATTCCTTTTCATATTCAACCAATGTTAAACAGAGTTTAATTACCCTACATCTAAATGAGGAATACATTACCTTGTCACATGTAGATTTGTACCGACTTCGTCAATTACAGAATTTGATAGATTTGTACGTGGTAGACAAGCAAAAACGTTTAGCAAATTATCAAATTACTTTTAACACTGCATATGACCTAATTAAAAATGATGTCCGTGGTCTACCGTCCACCTGTCAGAGGAACGAATTTACCAACCAATATATTCAAAACTATGATTTTAATTATTATAATCACCTACAGAACGATGACACATCATTTCTATATGAAATATTACAATTCCATTTTAACACATTGTCCGATATGATTTTGCAAGATCTAATATTATAAAAAAATATTTAAATATGTATAATTATTGTTTTTTTTAATAAAACTTTTTTTTCAATAATAAACTTGCTTTTTTTAATTACATGCCACCTTAAATCAAAAATAATAGTTTTAATAAGTTTTAGTTTTTATATTATGTTTTAAAAGTAGATTAAATTTGTTAGTATTTTAAATTTTTCCAACCAGCCATAATTTATAAGTTTATGTTTTCCAAAACCTTTAAGTTTTGAATAAATAAAAACATACATGCATAATAATATTTTGTTTATTACATGAAACTCATTTTTTCATATAATAATCAAACAGTCTTCTTGCTTTTAATAGTCTGACGCTTCGGATCGGTTAGTAATTTACCAAATATAGTTTGCATTGTCTCAGTAAGACCAGTATGAAGCGTTTGATCTTTTGATTCGTCGCTCGTGAACAATCTGACAGTAGCTTCACTGAACTTCCATCTACAAATTATTTTATTTTAAAAACAAAAGAAGTAAATAAAATCAGTGAAAAAAAAACAGATTAATCAATATTTTAAATTTAAACCAATGCATTTACCTGTCTTTTAATGGTACATTCTCAATGTTAGCAACCTTATAGTGACTAATTACCCAAAGGTCCTTGCCTTTTTCTTCAAAAGGTGTTTTTATTGTAACTATCCCATCCCTTTGTCTAAATGTCAGTGAATTAAATACCTCGGCATCAAATTCTTCTGATCTCAAACGTTCGGTAACATTATCTCTGTATGACGTACTCTATAAAAAAAATTAAATTATTTATGCTATCATTATAAAAATATTATTTATATTACCATTTTATTCTGCTTTTTTTTCATAGGTTTTTTCGCACTTGTTTTTTCTGCAGCACGTTTTGAACCAGGTTTTGAAAATGATGGTCTCATATCAATTGATTCGTTGAAATGTTCATTCTATGAAACATAAGACATAGTATATTATTTATTTACTATTTTTTTCATTATTTATTTTCTAAGAATTATAACCAAAGCGTTGAGTAATGTATCCAATATGTTTTCAGTTACTATATAGTTTTTTTAAACTATGTTATAACCAGACATTAAATATTATTTTAAAAAATACAACCTGACGCGGGAGACCGGGGTTCGATTCCCCGCCGGGGAGCCAGTTGACGCGGACTTGAATTGAGCCGCGTGGGTGATGATATGCTGGTGGCGATCGACGGTGAGCAGTTGAGTCGGAAAAACAAACAAGCGAAGTACAACAATGCGAAAGAATAGAAACAAATAACGCACTGATAAGTGATGGTTGTGACTTTTTATTGGTGTAGTAATCAATGTCAATATTCAATATAATCTAATACACTAAAGGAAATATCGAATCCGCGAGTTCGTGTAAAGACGACGACGGTCAGTGTCGGTCGGAGTCGTGAGGACAAGAGAGGGCGCCTTGGCAATCCGGTTCGCTGGACGGCCGGCCGACGGTTCCAGGCGCGCGTGTCGCGCGCCGGCGTCGTCCGTCGTCGGTTGGCGGTTTGATTGAGAAGCCGCGGCGCGGCTTCCGCGCAAAGGCTATTTGAATTCAAACAGATTTTGCGCGGGACCGCGTCATACTCCCCCCCCAAACCGCCAACGGCGTTGGTTTTCCGGCCGTTACCGGCGGTCTGCGTTGTCATGAGTGGTGGGTGGTTTTGGTGGTTGTGGTAGACACCTGTCCGAGGGTACGTTTTCCGGCTGTGTTCAGCGGACGTAGCCCTGGCGGTGTCTAATCGCGTTTCGGCGATGTGGGGGGGCTGTAGTACAGTAGACTGACGTCCATGTCCTCTTGGTCAGCCAGGTGTGTGCCCGTACCTCCTAACAGCTGTGCCTCCTCCTCCGGGGATATTTCCATATCCTCGGGTTGAGGGGTGGCAGCCGCTAGTTGATCCGTGGCTCCGGTCGCTCCGGAAGTGTGTGTCACTTCCGGTACCGTGACCACGGTGAGGTGCGGGGACGCTGGCCCTGGCTGTGACAGGACCGTCCCCGGGCCTGTGGCTGGGGGTGGTGCCGGCTTTTCCAGGCGGTCTTGTTGGGATGCCTGTTGTTTTTGGCCCTTTGGTCCCACTTCCGCTGCTGGTTCCGGCGTTGGCGGGCGTTCAGCGTTACTGCAAGTGGTGTTGCCGGTGCGGTTGCCGCTTGTGTCGGGGGTGGCGGCGGCTTGAAGGTGGATGTTGCTGATGGCCTGGTCGCTGTCCTCGGCGCTGGAACTGGCCACTCCATCAGCGGCCTTGGTGGTGGCCTCTCGGGTGCCCGCGTCGGCGTCCGTGGCTGCGCCTTTTGGGTGTTGGCCGGTACCTGTGCCACCCGTCTGGGGCTTCGCGACCTGGTGTGTCGTGCGGTCGCTGTGGGTGCGTTGTCGCCCTTTTGAACACGGCGGTGCGGTCCTCCCACCCTCGTTTGTAGGCCGCCCACAGTACCGGGTCCCGCTGGAGTTGAGAATTGGTCATCCGCCATACCCTGGCCGCCGTGGTGACTGTCGTGCCCTCCTCCAAAGTGGCTGCCCTCAGCAGCTCCTGGCTGCGTTCCAGTAGTGCCGCCGCTTGTTGGAGGGTGGAGGGTGTGGCCGGCCGTTGTGGTTGGTCCATTTGGTGGTGTGATGCTAAGCCGACTGAAATTGAGTACATAAAGATGCTATTGAGTGTTTATGGTGTGGGGGGTTTGGGTGGGAGTTGTTGGGGCTCTGTTGTGTTCGCCCGTTTGAGGCAGGACACGTGTATTTTGCGTGCCGGCTGTTGGTCTGTGATGAACACCCCTTTGCCTACGCGTTTGTGTAGTTTCACCGGTCCCCACCATTTCGGTGCGAAGCCGGCGTGAAACTTTTTGTGCGCGCTTGACAGGTGGTGTGCCTTGTAGTACACCGTGTCACCTGTTTTGTACTTTGTGTCCGTCGGGCCACCTGTTGCCGGTGGTGCGGTAAGTACCTTGTTTTCGCGCCTAGCCCTGTCCATATTTATTTGTTCGATCGGGTTTTCCGCTGTCCACGACAGTATCCAGTCCCCAGGCCTTTTGCCCTCTCTCCCGAGGACGAGTACCGACGGTGGGTATCCTGTCCGGTCGTTGCGCCTGTTCCTGATCGAAAAATAGTATGGGGGCTAATTTGGTGTCCCAGGTGTTGTGGTTGCCATTGGCGAGTAGCGCGCGTAGACCTTTTTTTAGTTCCTGGTTACGGCGTTCGACTGGGTTGGCCCTCGGGTGATATACCGGAGTTGTCCAGCCCTCGGCTCCCCACTGTTCGATCGCTTTACGCATATCGTTTGCTACGAACTGTGGGCCGTTGTCGCTTAAGCACACACGGGGGTATCCGAAACGTGAAAAGAATTCTCGTTCGAGCGTTTCGGTTATTGTTTTTGTAGTGGCTGTTCCGAGGGGGTATGCCTCGGTCCACCTACTAAACAAATCCGTGGCGACCAGTATATATTGTTTTCCCCTACTCGTGCGCGGGTAGGGGCCCATGAGGTCTATGCTTACCACCTCCCAGGGGTGGCGGGGTACTCTGGTGGTCGCGGGGCCGTCTGCGCGCGTGTTTAGTGGTTTGGTACACGCGCATATGTGACACGAATTGACGTACAGTCGGATGTCGTTTTTTTGTCCTTTCCAAAAAAAACGTTGTTTGACCGCCCTGTACGTTTCTTTCCAGCCCGGGTGGTTTGCGAGTACGTGATCGTGGTAAGTCCAGATCACGTTCTGCGTGTTGGTTTTTGGGATGACTACGGGTGTGTGTTCGCCCAAATTTATCCGGAGAAGACCGTCGGTAAAAATGAATTGTTTGTTTTTTTCCGAGGTACCTCCGGTATTGCGCGCTGGGTCGTCCGTTGTCATGTTGTGCGTTATGTCTCGTGTGTTGGGGTCATTGGCCTGCCATGTCACGAGCATAGCGTGTGTGATTGTGGGGTGACTTGTGGTGATAGCCGGGTTCGTCGTGGCGAACAGATTGTCGGCCGGTGAACTAGTAGTGGTGACGAGTGGTGAGGTGGGTACTCCTACTAGTCGTTCCTCGAGGTGTTCCTCGTCTACCGGGGGCCCGGTAGTCGGGTTGCGGGAGAGCATGTCCGGCGCTTCGTTCTGTACGCCGGGCACATGCGTGGTTTTGTAATCCAGGTTGGCCAGCTGTAGTGCCCACCTGGTTAATTTTGAGTTTGTGTTTTTGGCTCGGTGGAGCCACGTGAGTGCTGAGTTGTCTGTGTATAGGTCAAACCGGCGTGCCTCCAGGTATGGTCTAAACTTATCGGTTGCCCAGATTATCGCGAGGCACTCGCGTTCTACCGCGGCGTACCTTGTTTGCGTATCACTAAACTTTTTGCTTGCGTAGGCGATTATCCTCCTTTCGTCCGGGCTGTCACCCCGTTGGAAAAGGACGGCACCCGCTCCTATCTCGCTAGCATCGGTCTGTAGGCAAAACGGTTTTTCGTAATCCGGCGTCGATAGTTTAGGCGAATCGTACAGGGCGCGTTTTATTTTGGTAAATGCCGCCTGTTCGTTTTCGGTCCACGACCATTTGGTTCCCTGTTTGAGTCTATTCGTTAGGGGCGCTATGGTGTCCGCGTAGTTGTCGACAAACTGGCTGTACCAGTTGCTAACGCCCAGGAATTTCCGTAGGTCCCTCAGCTTTGTTGGTGGGGGGTAGTTTATGATGCGCTCTAGTTTCTCCGGTTGTTTGTCTATACCGTCGGAGGTGACTAGGTGTCCAAGAAATGAGATTTCGGTTGATCCGAATCTGCATTTCTCGGGGTTGCATGTCAGCCCGTGTCTCTGTAGACGTTCAAAAACTTTGTCTAAGTGGCACTGGTGTTCATCCGTAGTGTTCGAAAACACCACTATATCGTCTAGATATACGCGGACGAACTCGTCCAGGTACCCCCTCAAGACTTCGTCCATTAGTCGCACAAAGGTCATGGGGCTGTTTTTGAGGCCGAATGGGAGGACTCGGAATTTGTATAGTCCCCGACGCGTCCGGAATGCCGTGTATTTTCGCGCGTCCTGTTTAAGTGGTACTTGCCAGTACCCTGACTTAAGGTCAAGGACGCTGAACACTTTTGCCCCTCTCATCTGACGTATCAGCGTGTTGAGGTCGGGCATTGGGTAAGCGTCGGACTCAGTGATGTCATTGAGCCGCCTATAATCAATGCACAGTCGGGGTGAGCCGTCTTTTTTTTTTGCTAAGACGATGGGTGCGGCCCACGGGGATGTGCTTTGTTCTACCAGTCCCTGCTCCTCCATGTCCCGTATCATGGTATCGATTATGGCCTGTTTTACCGGTGGATAGGGATATGGTTTGAGGGCTATGGGTGTGTGATTTTTGAGGAGGATGTCGTGTTCTATTAACCTGGTGCGGCCTACCCTACCGTTGAATACGTCCGGATAGTTACGTACTACTTCGGCGAGTTTCGCGCGTGTGTGGTGGTCACCGTTTATTGTTAATTTGTCGACATCTAGTGCTGGGCTGGGGGTGGGTATCCGACCTTTCCAGCACGCTGTTGTTCTCCTATTCGAACCTAAATGAATAGTGCTCGTTGTGTAGTCCCAGGTGACTTCGTTTTGTACGAGAAAGTCATGACCTAGGAGCATGTCGCAGTATAAATTGTCCAGAATGGCTGCGTTGAAGGTGACCGTGAGGTCTCCGATTCTGGCTACGAATGTGGAGGTACCACTTGTCAATGTGGTGTGACCATCCGCCATTCGCACCTGAGTTTGTTGTCCGTGGTGGGGGGTGCCAAATTTTTGTGCGGTGTTCGGGCTTACATACGATTTTTGCGCTTGGGAGTCGAGTAGAGCTGTTACGGGGCCTGACCTAAATTCGAGTTCGACCGCGGGGGTCGGAATTTTGTCGGGGCATACTCGTTTAGCGTTATTCGACGTTGGTGGTGATGTATAGCTGGATAACTAGTTCTTAACCGCGATATCGGTGTTCTGGGGAGCGGTTTGCACCGCCATTACCAGAGCATCCGTTTCGGTTACCTCTGTGCTATGTGTATGTGCTGTATGTGTACCTGTTAATTTCGTAGTAGGGGTCGTTGATGCGGACCTTTGGGGTGCCGCGTGGTGTGGTGATGGTGACCTGCTACTTAACGAAATTGTTGATGTTTGGACGGGTGATATATGTAAGGACGCCGGGTTTATCGATGCGCGTTTGATGGTTATATCCCCGTCTGTAATGCCGAACGTTGTGTGTGGTGGCGTGGTTGTGTGCGTGTGTGTGGTGGAGGCGGCGGTGTGGACAGGTGTCCGCCGACTCATTTCCCGTTTCCCGAACGCGGTGTGTTCCCGGGGCAGTCACTGTTCCAGTGAGGACCTCCACAGTATCTGCACGGGTTGGGCGGTTGCGGCTTGGCTGCGGTACCGTCCCGTGTTCGCGTTTGGTGCGTTGGTTGGGGCGGGCGGGTTTGGGTAAATTTTTTTTGCGCCGGTTTCGGCTGTGGGTGTGTCGCTGGTTCGTCAGGTGTGTACTCCAGGACTCCAGCGATCCGGCGGAGGTCTCCGAAAGTCGCTGGTCTTTGCAATCTTATGTGCGTGCGGTATTCGTTGCGCGTTAGTCCGGCTATCGTACCTACTAGCTGTGTTTCAGATAGTCCGGTATTGACGCGGCGTGCAAGTTGATTTTTTTGCGTTACGAACTCCGTTATCGATTGCGTTGGTGTTTGTCGGATGGATACTATCTCTGTCCGCAGCCGTGACTGAATTTCCACGTTGTCGAATTTTTCTAAAAATTCGGCGCGGAACTCGTCCCAGGTGACGTCCAGTAGTCTGATAGTGTTCCACCAGGTACTGGCTGCACCCTTTAGCTGCTGTGCGATAATATTTGTCCAGGCCGACCTATCTATACGCGTTTGGTACATTATCGACTCCGCTTTATGAATAAATCTTGCCGGGTCCTCAGGTGTTGTCCCGTGGTACTCCGGCAGCGAATGTCTCGCTGCACATACGTCGTCGTATGGTATCAGCGTCGATTGTTGTGCCGCGTAGGTGTGTGTGGAGGAGGGGGCATGGTGTATATTTGTTGTGTCGTCGAAACGTACTGAATGATCGGCGCGGTGGTTACCCGCGGACGGCGGTTCGCGTGCCGCGGGATACCTCGCTCCGTATTCCGTGTTATTCGATAACACTGTGTGGCGTGGGCGGATCGGTGGGGTTGCATCCGGTTGTGGTTCCGGTGCTTGGCGTGCCATACCCATCTCTAGGCGTCGCATTGTCTCTGCAATGCGACGTTGGTCTTCGCCAAAGCGGGCCATACAGTTCTCGAGCATGGTCAGTCGCGATTCCAGACCGCCGCCATGCGCCGAGTTCTCCACCGCTTGCCGTACCTCGTTAATTATGGTACGATTCGTTTGGATCATATCCATAGTTTGTTGGTGTGTGGGTGTGGTTGATGGTTGGGGTGTTGTGTTGTTGGTGGTGATCTGGGGTGGGGCGTGTGATGTCTCGATCTGTATTTGCGCGGTTTGACTGGCGTCGGGTACCAGACCTGTGGCCGAGCTCTGTCCGGTGTGCCCAGTGGGTTCCATAGGCGGGAACCGGATTTCGTTGGCCTGCAGGTTCATGTCCGCGAAATGTTGTGTTAATCGGATTTCGAGATCACCCTTCGCGCCCGTATCCGATAAACCGCGCTGTCCGCATTCGTAGCGCAATTCCGCGGCGGTCAATTCATTAATATATTTTCCCGGCATGACTTCCGGTTGGTTTTCCGGTGTTGTTGACGAGAAATTATAAAATGTGGCTGTTGTCGTTGGAACGGGTATCGCGTTCCTTCGATCAGCTGTGTTGTCCGCTTATCGGTGTTTATTTGCGTACGGAATGTAGGTCAGTGGGTTGTTATTGTTATTGTTGCGCTTGCCGGGCGATCACAGTAACCGGTCTTCGCAGAGTGTTTTCGCGGATGCGCGTGTGTGCGTTATCCGGTGCACTACTGCGATTAGGGAAGGCGGCGGCTGTCGCTTTAAGCGGCGTCGGCGGCAGTCCGATTACGTGGTATTTTTGTCCCGGGTAATCGCGTGTTGACGTTGGCGGGTGGTGGAGCTAGGCGTTGGTGGTGTGACCCTCTCGCGCTCTTGCGTTCCTACCTAATGCCTACCTGCGTCGTGTGTGTTTGGTGCGTCGCGCGCGGTGCGGTCGGTGCGTCCGTGAGTCGGGCGGCGCGGCCGGTCGTTACGTCCTTTATGGTTATGTAATATATTACGTAACGCCGGTTTTTCCGTTACCGCCTGCAAACCACGTTTTTGCCGGATCGCGTTGGTGACTTTTTTCCAAAACGCGCAACGGGGGTTTATTTGGGGGTGGTAGTATGTGGTAAGAAAGTTTTCACTTACCGGTGATTCCTGTTCGGGGAGCCAGTTGACGCGGGAGACCGTGGTTCGATTCCCCGCCGGGGAGCCAGTTGACGCGGACTTGAATTGAGCCGCGTGGGTGATGATATGCTGGTGGCGATCGACGGTGAGCAGTCGAGTCGGAAAAACAAACAAGCGAAGTACAACAATGCGAAAGAATAGAAACAAATAACGCACTGATAAGTGATGGTTGTGACTTTTTATTGGTGTAGTAATCAATGTCAATATTCAATATAATCTAATACACTAAAGGAAATATCGAATCCGCGAGTTCGTGTAAAGACGACGACGGTCAGTGTCGGCCGGAGTCGTGAGGACAAGAGAGCACGCCTTGGCAATCCGGTTCGCTGGACGGCCGGCCGACGGTTCCAGGCGCGCGTGTCACGCGCCGGCGTCGTCCGTCGTCGGTTGGCGGTTTGATTGAGAAGTCGCGGCGCGGCTTCCGCGCAAAAGCTGTTTGAATTCAAACAGATTTTGCGCGGGACCGCGTCAAA
>CARXXK010001837.1:0-12464 GCA_949089665.1 Macrosiphum euphorbiae
TTATTGTATATTATTTTCGACAATAATTTAAGGTGGAACTTACATATCCATAATTTAGTAGGGAAACTGCGATACTCACTGCACAAATTCATTTTACTTAAAGAGATCTTACCAGTAGAAACTTTACGTACAATTTATTTTGCATTCTATCAATCCATCTGTCAATATGGCATTTTGGTATGGGGAGGTGCAAAAGAAAATGTTTTAAAAATTCTTCAAACCAATCAAAATAACATATTAAGAATAATACTAAATAGAAAATCTCTAGTAGGCTCTACAAAAGTGAATTACATAAAATTAGGCGTTCTTCCAATAAGGTACCTATACAAGAAGTATGCAATTTTATTTACAATAAAAAAATTTACTAATCTCAATATTAATAACAGACATTTAAGAGATCATATAGCCTATAATCTGCCAGTGACATATTCGAAAAAATCTTTTGGTCAATCTTTTATTGATTATTTAGGTCCTACATATTTTAATCAGATGCCGACTATACACAAAAAAAATATTCATGGAGGTCTAGTTAATGAGAAAAAAGTCGTCTATAAATGGCTATTCTCAGAATTAATTACTCCTTGAATAACAGTTCGCATTTCAGTGATTTCAGTGAATATGATTTTTATTTTTATTTTTTTCCTGATTTGTTTATTAAAAATTAAATGTATAAGATTAAGTACTAATTTTAAATAACGAAATTTGAATTGTGCCACGTTTCTCTCTTATATTTCATATATTATGATGTCTTCTGTGTATCCTATATATTATTGAATTGTATTGTAATTGTGAACTGGTCTGTCTATTATGATCAAAATAGTTTGTCGACTAACTCTGTATTCTTATTCTTATTTTATTTTTATATACTTATTAAGGAATTTTGTTTCTTTTGAGAAAGGATGTACCTATCCAAAATTTTTAATTTTTGTTTATTTTATCTTATCTAATGTTGCTTTTTTAAATTACTTTATATTATTATTTCTTTATTACTACTATTATTATTCTATAACTATTGTAACTCTCTACTCCATCACAAGCTTAGGCTTAAAGGAGTAGATATATTTTCTTTATTTATACTATAAATTGTACATTTAAAGAAAAACTATTTAAATAATAAAAAAAAAAAAAAAAAAAAAAAGATATAGGTGTGCTTTTATTAGTGTAACTGTTATAGAGTGAAATACATTTTTAAAATCAAAGTCACACATACCTAACCAACACAAGATTATACTAATGATGAATGAACACACTTCCATTAAAATTTCTTCTTTTTATTGTTGGAAGTTAAAATTCTGTATTAAATAACACTTTATTTTTATTCATTTTGTTAAAATGATAAACTGTATATTCACTCCTATAGGTAGTGTAAGTCACAGTTAACTCTCTGTTGGGTATTTACAACCAATGAACAAAATAATACTACTACTACTTACTACTGACCTAGGTAAGTAAGTTGTGTACTGTATAGGCAATTTATCATTTAACATGTGGTACTCTTAGAAATGTTTATATTATTTAAAAAGTTAATACAATAGATATAATACACTTAATAATGATTTAAAATAATGTATACATAGCAAATAGTTTAGAACTCCTCCTTATTAGTTATTTGAAATACCTAAGGTACTAATGATATAACATTAAATATGACATAGGGCTTGGATGTTTATGACTTAACATATTTATATGACTTTGAAGTAAAACTATCTTGGGGTACATTTAATAATACATTTTATACACATTGAATGTGATTCTCTACGCTTATTACACCTACACACAGGCACACAAATATTTCTTCCGTGCGCGGCCAAAAGGGGTTAAGTCAAAAGGGCTGACAGATATATGTATTAAAATTATATAATAAACATTGTAATTGATAAATCAAACTGATAAAAATTAAAGTAATATTTTACAATAAAATTAAACGCCAAATTGGATATGATAAATGATAAGTGTTATAACTTAAAGAGGAAAAAATATTGACTTAATCCGATTTTACCAAAAAATAATTCATATTTATTAGAGATAAAACACATACCAATCTCAAAATGTGTATTTTTGTGTTAAGCCCTTTTGACCGCGCATGGAAGATTTATAATATATAATATTTAGTATAGATTATACTCTCACCGCTACTGATATAGAGTTAAATGGATTGAATGATCGAATGTTTTAATTACACATAATATACGATTATTTCTAACAATATCACTGATACACTAATACACCAATTACTATTGATTAATACATTTTAGGTAATATGATTTATTCTCAGCTCTTTGCGATCAAAATTCACAATTATTTGTACACATCATGCGGAGTGTGTTTAACATAATTATATAAATATATTCTTTTCAGGAACATGCGTCAGGTGTGGCTGGCAGAAAGAGCTCTGGCCGATCCCGCAGCCGCGGACGACGGCCGGACGGTACTTGTGGGAAGACGTGATGCGGTCGGTAACGGGTGTGTAGTGCCTTACAACCCTTACCTTCTGGCCAAGTACGACGCTCACATCAACGTCGAGATATGCACGTCCATAAAAAGTGTCATGTATATCTACAAGTATATATACAAGGGACACGACCGTGTGACGTTGGAGATTGAGCAGAACGCAGATGAAACTACAAGGTGAGTCTTAACCTTACACTACACTTAGCGATATAAACATAAGATAATATAATAGTATACATGTGTGTGGTCAGGGTTGGGCAGTATCAAAGATACATGTATCAAAGATACGTATCAAAGATACAATTGTATCTTGTATCTTGTATCATGATACATAATTTTACAGTATCAAGTATCATGTATCTTGATACATTTTATACTAGTATCATGTATCTTTTTTTGCCAAAAGATACAAGATACTATTATTGTAAAAATAATTTTGTCGCGGATTGTATTTGTACGAAAAATATTGTCCAGGTGCAATCCAGCCGAAATATTAACGATAGCGAAAAAATGTACCACACAATCTTATAAATTTAAGATAATCTGATAAACATAAAATTAAATTAAGGCGCCCGTATGACCGTAGCCCACACGCAGACCGTGTCAATAATCAATAGTCTCATAAAATATGAATCCGCTGCCTAGATATGAGTGTAACCGTTTAGGTATTTCCACATAAAATAGAAAATAAAATCAAAATTGAGCATAAAGCAACTATATATAAGTATAAATTAAGATGTAATTGTTATGCACTTTCTTAATTTTGGTGTATTTATATTATAAATGTGATGTATTAGTTATAAATGTATAATGTGTACCTATTGACTTATTATATTATAATGTGTACAGTGTACCTATTGACTTATTATATTATTTGATATAATTATGACTTTATAAGTATTTATAAATACTATTATTATGTAGGTATAATAATAATATTATGTATTTATTATGTATAGACGGTATAGTGAATTGTGTATAGACGTTTTACGTTTAATAATTAATAAAATTTGATTGGAAATATAAAAGTATCATGTATCTTTGATGTATCAAAGATACATGTATCTTGTATCTTGTATCTTTTCTACATTCACAATGTATCTTGTATCTTGTATCTTGATACACAAAATGTATGTATCATGTATCATGTATCATGATACTTTTTTTTGAGTATCTTGCCCAACCCTGTGTGTGGTATAGTGATAACTGATAATCATAGTGGATTGTATACGTTTATTTTGTGTGTTCAGCGTGTATGAATTATTTACTACTTTTTAGGGCAGTTGTATACATTCACCAATACCTCATATAATATATTATATAATATCATGTGGCTTGGTGCAAGAAGGGCCAATGCCATGTTTTGACAGTGTTCAGGAATTCAATCTTAAATTTTATTTCGGAACTCTAAACATTATATTTGTTTTTATTTCATTGTATGACTCATTTTGTTTTCAAATATAAATAATAAAATTACATTGTTTTTGACATTGGCCAAAAACTTAAATTTAAAATAAACACTTGTGAAAACATTTCTACATTTTAATAATAATATTCCATTGAGCATAATGTTGGTAATTTTCTACATTTATAAACTTTATCTAATTTGGTCCTACAGCGTTAGAGACATTGGCCCTTTTTTTTTGTAACACAACTAACATAAGCAAATTTTAACGACATTGACCCGTCTTGCACCAAGCCACGGAATTATTTTATGTGTTGGTCATTATTTTTATTACATTTAATGCGTTATTTCGTTCAAGCTGTGTATAATAAACACAATAAACATTCTATTGCATACAGTACTATAAATAAAAATATATAATTTATACATGTGTATGGTATAACGATTGTTTTGGTGGATTTTATACATTTATTTAGTGTGTTCAGTGTGTATGAATTATTTACTACTTCATAGGGCAGTTGTATACATTCACCATTACCTTTAAGTTCTATACTTCAATATATATTATATTTATGTGTTGTTTAGGTATTATTATATTATGTACTTCTACAGAGAGTTCTATAGGTGGTCTACATTAGTACACAGTGGTACCTACATGCTCTTGATAGATTTTTATTATATTTATTAAATTGAAAATTATTACAATATTTTATGCATGTGTCATTCTTAGCAGTGTGTCCAGTGTTTTTTAGGTTTTTAGGGTAGTGGTAAGCCTTTTATTTTTTTTTTTACTTTTGTATACTAGCTATATTATATACTTTACGTTTAATGTGTTGTTTAGGTATTATTATTGTTATTATTATTATTATTTTTATTATATTCATTATTATTTTTTCATCTAATTCATTCAAGCGGAATAACACACGTTTGTTTATGGATTGTTATTTTCATTGACATAAATTAATATTTCCTATACCTTTGCCATTCTTATATAATATTACTCGGTGATTTATACGCAGTCACACAGATAATGTATTCTAGCTGATACAAGTTTTTTAGTTTCACTTTACATTTGATGCGTTATTTTCACAGTGCAAAATATAAATTGAATTAAATACCTCAATTATATGCTAATAATTCCAACTCTGTGCATCATTTCAATTGTAACTTATATTAATTAATATTAATATTTAGTTACTCAAGACGTTTGTGTCTTACGCGTGCGCTACTACAACATTTATTTATCAAAACATATCATAATATAATATTGGTCACATTTATTGTATGCCAAACTTTACAAAATTTACAATTTAACGGTTGTAGGGATTCTTCATAATGTCCTATATTTTTCAATGTTAAAGTAAAGAACTGTAAGTGTTCATGCAATATTCAAAAATTAGTTCTTAGTATGGTTAAACGTTTCAAATCGCTTCACTTCAAAATAAATTAAAATTATTAAACATTGTAATATATTATTATATTGCAATGCAATGCTATGCGTCTACAGAATAAAAAATAAATAAATTATCATAATAATACAATACCAAACGGTATCATCTTATATTAAGCCAGCCAATATATTGTTAATCTTTTCAATATTCCTTTTTAGGTACGTCAACTCGAGGTACGTCAGCCCGCCAGAAGCCGTCTGGCGATTGTTTTCGTACAAACTGCACGACAAAAGTCACACGGTCTTCAGGCTTCCCGTTCACCTGGAGGGTCGTCACAACGTGTATTTTCCGCCGGGCCAAGAAGAATTACGGCTACAGAACGAAGCTGTTGGTCGCACGAAACTCACGCAGTTCTTCGCGCTCAACGCGACCACCGTGGTGGCTCGACAATACTTGTACCAAGACATACCGATGCATTACACCTGGCAGCAAAATGTCAAACAATGGCGTCCGCGGATGAATCGGATGACAAACGTTACATTGGCTCGGATGTACGTAGTGAACCCAATGGACCGGGACCGTTTCCACTTGAGATTGCTACTTCTGAACCGAAGAGACCCGCAGTCCTTTCAAGACATAAGGACGGTGGACGGGGTCGTTCACGGAACATACACGGCGGCTGCGATTGCACTCGGACTATTGGAAGACGACCTAGCGTGGCGGAATTGTTTGGATGAATCCGCGTTGGTGGACACGCCGCGGAAACTGCGGTATCTGTTCGTCACTATACTGGTGTTCTGCCTGCCTGCAGACCCGCTGGCGTTGTACGAGAGGAACGAAGCGAACCTGATGGAGGACTTCAACCGGCGTCTCTAAGACGTCGACCGCGCGAGGGCCGCGTGTCTGGCAGCCATCGAGGATCTACTTCGTGGTCACGGAAAGTCACCCGCGGTCGACTACGGTTTGCCCCTCGCCGACCCTCTACTACTGGAACCGCTGCAGGACGACAACGCGCTGTTCCGAGAAATAGACACGGCGGCACGGTGGGCCCAACAAGTGGAAAACTTGAACGCCGAACAGCGAACGGTGTACGACCGCGTGATGGCGGCCGTCGAAGACCCAGTCGAGGTGACGCGAACTTTCTTCGTCGACGGACCCGGAGGTACGGGAAAAACTACGCTGTACGGATGCCTGATATGGTCGCTTCGGCAGCTTCGGCGGGAGGTGTTGAGCGTCGCGTACACCGGGATCGCAGCGTCGCTCATGGACGGCGGCATGACGGTGCACTCGACGTTCGGACTGCCGTTCGGCACGCTCACCGCAGACTCGACGTCCACCATCACCATGCAGTCCGCGCGAGCGCAGAGGATACGCAACGCGGCTCTCATCGTCTGGGACGAAGCCCCCATGTCGCCGGGACTGCAACTGACGCTGGTGGACCGCCTGCTGAAGGACGTCATGGTTTCGAACTTACCGTTCGGCGGTAAAACCATGCTGTTCGCCGGCGACTTCAGGCAGATATTGCCCGTGATCCGGAGAGGGACGAGAGCCGAGATCGTCATGTCGTCGATCAAGAACAACCATCTCTGGAACGTCATGGAGCGCTTCGATCTGGTCCAGAACATGCGCGCGGGCAACGACGCGGACTTTGCGTCTTGGTTGCTTCAGCTCGGCAACGGCCAACTGCCCGCGGTCGACGGCGTTCCGGACACGGTGGAAATCCCGCAGGAAATGGTATGCGACGTCGCCGATTTAATCGATTTCGTGTATCCGCAGCAAATGTCGTTGGCCAACGTCGAAGAATTTGCTCGGAGAGTCGTCGTGTGTCCCACCAACGAAGAGTGCAGAGGTGTCAACGCGGACGTGCTGGAGCGCTTCGACAGCAATTTGGAGACCTACCAGGCCGTCGACACCGCGGAGGTGGACGCGGCCGACGAAGTTGCCAATTTCCCCACAGAGTTCCTCAACACTTTGGTACCGGACGGCCTGCCGCCGTTCCGGCTCGAGTTGAAGGTGGGGTGCATCGTCATGTTGCTCAGAAATCTCGATCCGAGGAGACGACTGTGCAACGGTACGAGGTTGGTGGTCACCGAACTGCGGCGACACAATTTCAAGGCGAGGATTTTGGGCGGTGACCCACGGGACGACGACATCGTCCTGCCCAAGATACCGCTCAGGTCCAGCGGTGAGGACGACCTGCCCATCCCACTGAAGCGCATTCAATTCCCGGTGAGGTTGTCGTTCGCCATGACCATCAACAAGTCGCAGGGTCAGACGTTCGACAGGATAGGTTTGCTTCTGACGACGCCCCCGTTCACTCACGGGCAGCTGTACGTGGCGTTTTCGAGGGTGAGAAACGCACAGTCCGTGAAAGTCGGCATGTACGCCGATGACAGCGGGCGATTCGTCACCAAGAACATCGTGTACAGGGAAGTTCTGTAATGCAATAAGTGGTAAGTATATTCTAGGTGACGTCCGACGATCGAGTCTAGATGATGGTGATAGTCTGGTTGACTTTAAACCTGACATGTGTAACATATTTTTCAAACACAATACGTTACACCACTGTTATACTGGTCTGTGTACTACATGCGCCCGATGATCAAAGATGACGATGGTAGTCTGGTTGACTTTAAACCTAACATGTGTAACAGTTTTTTCAAACATAATACGTTACACCGCTGTTCTACGTGGTCTCCGTGGAGGTATTATGTGATACCTAACATGTGTAACATATTTTTCAAACATAATACGTTACACCGCTGTTATACTGGTCTGTGTACTACATGCGCCCGATGATAGTCTGGTTGACTTTAAACCTAACATGTGTAACAGTTTTTTCAAACTTAATACGTTACACCGCTGTTCTACGTGGTCTCCGTGGAGGTATCACATAATACCTAACATGTGTAACATATTTTTCAAACATAATACGTTACACCGCTGTTATACTGGTCTGTGTACTACATGCGCCCGATGATAGTCTGGTTGACTTTAAACCTAACATGTGTAACAGTTTTTTCAAACTTAATACGTTACACCGCTGTTCTACGTGGTCTGTGTGGAGGTGCTTCGTGGGCCTTGCCTTCGGGCTAAACGGAGAGAAAGTTTGACAACCTCCTCGTGGTTCTCTCTGGATGCGAATTCACTATAATGTGAATTCGTAACTGATGTCAAACAATGTATGTAATGTCTGTGTTATTTGTCTTGTACCATATACTATTGAATATAGTATGATAATATAGTACAGATACTACAGACAATTTATTGTAAATGTTGTATTTTATTTGTAATGGAACATTTTCTCCTATATTATATGATGTAAATAACATTTACTTTGTTTTATTACTATTGTAAATTACAATAATTGACATTGTATTAATTTTTAGTATTAATTAATTTATATTGTGTTAATGGTTGACATTTTATCTTATTACTATTATATTACTACTGTTTGTATAATATATACTTATATTGTTATAAAATATGTAAATTTGATACAATTTCACATATTATAATTATTATATGTATATAATTTTCCATAGTTGACATTTTATTAATTGTTTCACTCACTAAAAGAGTATTTGGTTTTTTGTTAAACACCATTTAATAGTTGTATTTCTTTCTTCTTTGTTTTATCTAATAATAAATATTATTAACATTAATAATATGTTTTGTACACTAAACCACCATGAATCGCTGTTAATTAATGTAAACTGTATAAATGATTGATTAATTACTTTATTCTATTTGCATTGTATTATGTTATTTATATGTAAATTTCACTGTACTCACAATATTAATAATATTGTGTACACCCCTGAACTGTTGTATTGTATTAATGGTCGAGATTTGAGTTAATTGTATTACTATTATTATAAATGTAAATTTTATACAATTTCACGTATAATTATTGTATACATGATTTTCATATTTTTATTAATTGTTTAACACACTAATAGAGAATTAGTTTTAATGATTGACATTTTATTACTATTACCTATATATTACTACTACTGTGACCGTATATACTATTATAAATGTAATTATTGCAATATTTATATAATATTTACATTATATTAATTGTTTTACTCGGCAAAAGAGTATTTGTTTTGTTTTAAACACTATTAATTAATAATTGTATTTCTTTCTATGCGATTCTTTCAGTTGATTTATATTGTGATTTGTATTCAATTATTAGATTATTGCTGCTGTGTATATAGATTGCAGTTCATTAAATTAAATATATATTAACATTGACAATATTTGTTTTGTATATCATAATAATAAATAATTTGGAAAACATACATTTTGTAACAATTCATTTAAAATACACACATTTCTTGGGACTGGGAATCGATCCCCTCAAAAAGAGTGAATTAATTAATTAAATACCTACTTTGTTTTATAAGCACAACATTTTTGTCCTATTCGGTTCATAAGTATAACATAACCTAACTATAATAGAATGAAAAAATATGAACTAATAACAATGCATACTATATAAATGAGAAGATAATACGTATGATGTTATTTACATTTATTTCTACTTAGTTTTATTTAATAACGATAATATATATAACATCATGTGATGTGCAACTGTGTGCTACTACCTACTACATTGCTGATAGTAGTGATACATAATATAATAATATTATTATTCACTTTTTTATGCTAAACGTTTAACCACCATTCAATAGTTGTACATATTATAGTAACTTAGTAGACTGTTCATTTATTTATTTTAGTAGAGTAATGCCACTGTACAAATTATAATATTATTGGTATTTTTATGTCAGACGTTTGAATAATATTTACACATGAAATTAAATTATTGATATTTTCAAAATGTATTCAATTGAGGTTGTACCTATTTGTTTTACTCATTGTAGTTATGAAATATTTTAATTTTAATAACAATACAATATACTAATTAATGACATCTTACTGATGGTGTATTTGTTACATGCAAATCTTTATATATCCCATGCAATACCTTAGGTCACTGACATTCTTAGAACCTTTATTTCTGATTGTTGTGTTGTAATAGTATGAACTATATGCATTGGTAACTAATAGCAATTTACACATAATATTAATATAAAAAAGTTGGAAAGGAAAAGAAATTAAATAAAGTCATGATGTAAAAAATCTTTATTGATTATCTGAAAAAAACAAAACAAATAAAAGTAGCAAATTTTTTGTTGAGAAAAGATGTTCCTGTTAAAAACTTACTGCTGTCTGCTATCAGCGCCTGAAAAAAATAGGTTTCATTAGAATCATCAATATCAAAAACTCAAGTATCTATATAATATACTTACATCGTTGCACGGCGGCGGCATAAGAGAGATCTGATATTTTCTGGAAATAATGTAAAAATAATAAAATAGATTTATCAATATCAAACGTTTAAATATATCAATATATCCTTACGACATTAGCTCGCGGTGTCGACACCGCCGTCACATACATGTCATCCTCTGTTGACTGAAAATTATTCGTTTAATTAGACTTATCAATTTCGAAAACTTGAATATTTTTTTAAATTTTTTACTTATATATCTTTAAATATTATACTAATATATTATACTTACAACGTTGGATGGCCCCGACGGTGGTACCGCTCGGGCGGTTCGTTGCCGACGGACCTCCTGAAAATTATTCATTTAATTAGACTTATCAATTTCGAAAACTTGAAAAATTTTTTACTAATATATCTTTAAATATTTTACTAATATATACTTACAGCGTTGGACGGTCGCGACGGTGGCGCTGCTCGGGTGGACCGTTGCCGACGAACCTCCTGAAAATTATTCGTTTAGTTAGATTTATATAGAAATGTAATTAGATTTATTTTTAAATATAAATATATATCCTTACGTTTGACGATGGTCGTGATGTTGGGGAGCGGGATCTGGAGAGGGGCCTAGCACGGAAAGCCCTGCCACCTCCCCTACCACTGCCACCTCCCCGACGCCTTACGCCATCACGACCACTGTCGACGTCGACACCACCTCCTCGCCGCCTGCCACCACTACGACCACTGCCGTCGCCGCCGCCACCACCTAACCGCCGATCACCACCGTCACCACCGCGGCCACCACCTACACCTCTGGACTTGGCTACAATATAATTTACAATTTATATACATAATATTAAGACTGTTATTAAGGAATATGTAAAGTAAACACTCACCGCAATCCCGGGAGAGGTGTCCCCGTTTGCCACAGTTGTAACATTCTGAAACGGGTAGTTATAATTGTATTCGTTTCTAATTCTATGTATTGTAAATATAGATTAATCAAATTTATGCTTACGTCGGGTGCGGTCTTCGGTCTTCCCAATATAGCAATTCCCGCTAATGTTGTATATATGGCTCATTTTAAAGTTAATAAATAAAAACAAATAAAGAAAGTTGAAAAACACAATTGATTGGTCTGCATTATTATGTTGGTGATATTATAAAATATTAAATTCGTTAAACAAAAAGCATGTGGTGCACACACAAACAAAGCCACGGTTTTCTTCGCAAATGTAAATGTTATAACAATATCATTTGATTAATGCAATTCCGATTGGTGAACGTGTTAAAAACAAAAAAAAAAAATAGAAAAAATATTTAATTTGTTTCACAGAAACCATGTGTTGCAGACAAAACTAAGGCTCGATTTTCTTCGCAAATTTATATATTATTACAATAAGATATTATTAATTCATAAATACGATCCGCGTTGGACGCGTTAAAAAACAATCCAATGTATCTTATTATACTCATTCTAAAAATATAAAGAAAGTGTATTCTAAAACTTTTATATTATTATAAATAATGTACCTCATGTACCTACGCTTGGCAATTGCCGCTAATGTTTTATACGTTGTTACTCATTCTGAAGTTGACAAATTAAAAGCAATAAAGAAAGTGTATAGTAAAACGAAACTTTAAGTGATCTGTCGGTATTATTATAATATGTTGGTGATATTATAAAATATTAAATTCGTTAAACAAAAAGCATGTGGTGCACACTAAAACTAAGTCACGGTTTTCTTCGCAAATGTATATTTTATAACAATATTATTTGATTAATGCGATCGTAGGTGAACGTGTTAAAAACAAAAAAAAAAATAGGAAAATATTTAATTTGTTTCACTGAAACCATGTGTTACAAACAAAACTAAGGCTCGATTTTCTTCGCAAATTTATATATTATTATAATAAG
>CARXXK010001838.1:0-167356 GCA_949089665.1 Macrosiphum euphorbiae
GTCACAGGTAGTTCGATGAAAGTCACGGGTTCCCATGGACGTGAACCGTATGCATGCTGGCGGCTGCCAATAGACAGCTCGAGTGCCTTAAGTACGCACACGACCGGGGCTGTCCATGGGACGAGTCGGTATGTGAGTACGCCACGGCCAACAGCAACCTGGAGTGCCTTGGGTACGCCCGAGAAAAGGGTTGTCCATGGGACTTGTACGCGTGTGAAAAAACGGCCGAATAGGCAACTTGTGTGTCTGGCGTACCTTAAAGAGAACGGCTGCCTTTTTGACATGTCCACGTGTGACGAGGCAGCGTCAAACGGGCACGGCCAATGTCTGGAAAACGGTTGCGAGTAGGACGGACGCATTCCATGGTAATATTATCTCAATGTATTATCATGATAACCAAAAATTCATTGTCTATCCTGGTTGAAATCGAAATTTTGTATTTTTTCATTTTAATTCAGCTGAAATCGGGTTATGCAACTAAAGTTGGAGTTCATCCGAAGTTAACAGCCTCAGAAAATGACTAGACGGTTTTCAATAAAAGTGTACAGTGTAACCTTAGTGTAAATTTTAGTATATTGCAGTTGTTCATGATTTAGACATTTTATATAGCATACAATAAGACGTAATAGTTGAAATTAGATAACAAAAGTTTGAATAGACCCTGGTCTGCCTGTATAAAACTTGCTTTGGATTCTCATTTTTTTAGAGATTTAGAGACCATAGAAATCGACATTCAACATTGTTGTATTGATTTGTTGAGATTTTTAAAAATTGAGACAAAATCAAATATTATGAATGACAATATTGATTTAAACTATGACGGTAAGTCTAAATATAGCGTAGATAAATGATATGGTCTGTGCGAATATAACGCAAAAAGAACGACTGGTTAGCACATTTTAGTGTCGCACTATTTACCCTTTTTTACATAAATCAACCACTGATCCTTATTATTGATTTTAAATCAAAAGTTAAATACCACGCGGGTCAATCACCTTCATATCCGAGCCTGCAGTATACATACGATATCGATAGATAGTTATTTAACTATTTTTTTTTTTTTTCAACAAGTGTATACTCTCAATACAATATAATTATGACTGCCATTTACTTGCAAAATGTTGGTCCACACCAGAGGTTTAAATGAGTTCAATCGTCTTCTAAAGGTATTGGTATACACTATTAATTAATGTGACCAATGTTTATCAACAAGTGTATACTCTCAATACAATATAATTATGACTGCCATTTTACTTGCAGAATTTTGGTCCACGATAGAGGTTCAATCGTCTTCTAAAGGTATTGGTATACACTATTACTTAATGCGACCAATTTTTAAACAAATTAGTAGAAAATAACTATTAGGCTTGTATGAATAACCTTGTAAAATATTACTACATTAAAGTTTTAAAGTCAAAAGTTATACATTTTATAATTTTATTAACACAAACCAACAAAAAACCATAATGCAAATATTTATTAAGTAAATTATTGAATTCTATGAAATTAGGTATTACTCATAAGTCATGAATCAGGAATTAAGTAAATAATGTTAAATACATTAGCAAAATAGCAAATCTAGATATAAGTATCTAAAATATTCTGATTTGTTCCACTTTTCATTATGATATCATTATGGAGAATATGATTTAATAAAAACAATGATGTCACATTAGAAAACTTAGGAAATTAAGAATACACTTAGATTTGTGATGAAAAAGCTAATTTGAAATTTGAAATCCTAGATATGTATAAATGAACAATGACTTTTAGATATAGATATTTAGGTGCTGAAATAATTTGAATTTTTCCATTAAAGTAAAAATATATCATCAGACACAACAACGGCACAATATGAATAATATGGAGAATATTATTTAGTAAAAAAAATGTTGTCATGTTTGAAATCTTAGGAACCATGACTTTTAGAGAAATTAAATGTTGATTTTTCATAATAATTTACCATACATAGAATTGCAATGAAAAAGCTAATTTGAAATTTGAAATCCTAGATAGGTACAATAATGAATAATGGCTTTTAGATAAATTGAAGAATAATTTTATTGAGAATAATGACGACTATGAAATTTAAAAATGTCTTATTCAAATGGTTTCAACTTGTCTACATTTCAAGAATTTAAAAAATGTTTTAATTCTTAAAAAAGTAAACATTTTTCTTCAACTGTTTGAAGAAAATGGATCATATCCAATAAAACAGTTTTAATTTAAATCAATGGGCTAAATAAAAATTAAGTTAACTCATGAGTCAGGAATCGAAGTAAAATAATATTAAATACATTAGTATTATATAGATATTTAGGTGCTGAAATGAACTGAATTGTGCCACTTAAATACTTAATATAACACTGTATAAGGTATAATGTATTGATAATAGATAAGTAAATGTATTAACATTACCACTCAGAAAATAAAACTGGATTAAGCATTTTATATTATGTTATTCTTAGATATCTATCTTGCGTAGGTACGTAAATGTTAATACTAACATAATTAAATACGACTGAAGGCATTTACAAATTGATTAAATAATCAACTATACATATCCTCAAATTTTAACTAATGATGGTGATGAATACAAATATAATTTTTCTATGATACAAACAAGTACCTTCTTAGAGTAAATAGAGTTCTTAGAGTCTTCTGATGTCAGTTTAAAATAAATGCAAACATTTCCAGACGATAACAACCAGTTGACGAAAATTCAAACGCACTAACTACAATGACTTAAAAATATCAACCAGATTGAAATAATGAAATATTTAGATATTATTTATTTGAATTATATTTATTTAACTTTTAAGTTTAAAGCATTTTCGTGGTTTTAAGTGTTTTAACTGTCATATAAAAATTATGAAGTAAAAATTGACAAGCGTTATCAATTATCATAGAGATAGCACACGTGCACACGATTTATAGACCTAACCTTGGAGCTTGTATAGATTAGTATATCAAAGATAGGTACTATCACTGAGTAGCGCTATGACAATACTACATACTATACCTAGGTATACACGTTACATTGGTAAACATCAAATAATTTTAAGGTTATAAAATATAATATAATTTATCATTGATAAAATTATATGAAAGTTATAATATCAAACCTTAGATTATATCTGAGTATCAAACGGTATACTGTAGTACTTTGAACTGACTACTGTATACTGTAATAAATTGATAATTCGATACCCGGATTATTAAGGTCGTACAACGGAAGCACTTTTAGTATTATTCACTGTTGACATTTTATAAATTAACACCAATATTCAGATGTCGATAGCTCCTTCAATTATTATCACATAAATGTAAATGAACCGTCAAAATTCATTAAAAATTAAACTGTGCACGAATCATATTTCAAAAATATAGGTTCCCATTTGAATTTTAATAGTTGACCCTCAAACCTCCCCATCCTAATTAATAAAAAAAATATTTAATATCAAATTAATTTAGATTATATGATTCAAAACAGTTTTCACATGAGTCATTTTCCCCTAATTTAAATATATCATGCTGAAATCTGCTGTCACTTGAAATTTGGAACACCCTGTATATATTATTCTAATTCATTAATTAATTATACATTTCAAATTACATGTACTATGATTTATTACATATTTTCTTCCTGTACAACACAGTATGTGTGTAATCAAATCATTACTGTACGAAGAACAACTTCACCAAAGAGTGTAAATGTCCACGGCATTTTTTTGTGATGTATTAAAAACACCTCCAAAATATTTTTTCTGTTGTTTCACGTTCTTTTTGAAATAAGAAGAGATTTATATTTTAATATTATTCCTCCTTTTTGGCTGGTAATATACTCCATAATGCAAGCTGTGTGCCGTGTTATATTGTCAAACGGATAGTGTCGTATACTGTCTGTACGAAGCAAACCAATTAATGTTATCTAGTAACTAATCTTGCAAATAATAAAATATATTGCGATAATAATGACGCGCGAGATTATTGATGTGCTATGAAATGAACCGCGACGTTACTTCCGCGACATTATTTTTTTTTTTTTTTTTTTTTTTTTATTAATCAGAAAAATAATATTTAAGAAGATTACATATTAAATAAAACCTTAATTGATTTATCTTCTCCTGTAAGCTTACGCGTATTACCGCGACGTTACTTCCGCGATATTATTACCGCGACAATATTGTCGCGATAATTTGACGGTACACCTTTCGATACTATCTACTTTCTCTAGATGATTTCTAACTCTTTCTTTGTTGTAATTCGGCTTTTTATACTCGTTTTTCTTCCCAAAAATGAACTTTCTCTTCTAACTTCATACATTTTTTTTCTGAATAACCTGACTTCAGAATGACTAAGATGCTCTGATTTTGGGCATTTGCATAGTTCTTGTCGTATAAGTTTCTTTGGCTTAACGTTAAAATCGCTTGCTTCGCTCTTTAAAAGAGACATCACTGTTTAGTGATGGTTTCTTCAACTAATTCATCATGACTATTTTCACCATTTATTGAAATTACTGTTTTTAAATTGGCAGTTAACTTAACAGTGAGAGTGTGATTACGATTCATGCAACGAAAACTTTAGTTTTCTTTGGTTTTCTCTAAACTCACTAAATTTACAACTATTAATCGCAACACACTTTTTAAACATCAAAATGTTCACGTCCATAATTACAAAGATTAAATAATCTAGCCGATTGAAAATAAAAAAAGGAACTGAACATTAAAACATTGAAACATATGTCCTTGTAACTGGAGTTAACCGAACTTAATTCACAATAAAAGCATATAAAACTAAAAACCTTCCCTGTCTGGACCGTTTGGAGATCCTCGAAGATGCACTCACCGTCAGTGGTCTTGGGATTTCGGCCCAAGTGACCTCGTAGTTCGTCTCGTAGGCCGTCCCAGTTAGAGCGGTTTAAGATGATGTGGTCCGCTTTGTCTGAGCCACTCTGGCAGTGCATGCAGCAGTATCTAAGGGCGCATTCCACGCGGCACAGCTAACAATGAAAGCACCCGTGTCCGGTTACCACTTGCGTCAGGTGGTATTATCAATGGATCTTAGGGGCGTCCTATTCTTCTATCTTGCGATGTTCAGAATTAGATGACTGGTCCATGACGCCTTGGTGGATTCTGTCTATTTCCTTTTCCATTCGGCGATGGTGACCATCCTCTCCTCTTTCTTGATCTTGCATATCGAAAGTGGAGGGTTACCCGATTTCCACAGAAAAAACGTTTATGACATTATTATTTTTTCACATTGTTTTTACTTTCTTAACACGTTGATGGACAGTTTTGTGGCCGCAGTGGAAAAACAAACGATCTTTAAAACGTCAATTTTAGTACTGCTGTAGGGTTTTATGCTATAGGGCAGTGTAAAATTGTCCACTGAGATGTCGGGGGACACAATAATCTATCCCCTCATAAGACACCATTGAAAATATCACTGCTATTTAAGTGATGACAATTTTTGGAAGGTTTTTATGATACTGCTATAGCAGTAATATTTAAGTGTCCCCCGACATCAATTTTTGAAATTACTGCTAGGTAGTACTACCCACCAACGTGTTAACAGTCTTGTCATTACCAACCTTTAATAGTTGACCTTTTACTGGTCTCCTATAACATGAGTGTTATCACTTCATGTTCCTCTTTTTTTTTTTTTATTTCATATATTATATATATATTTATTCTATTTCATTAATTAATTATACATTTCAAAATTAATGTACTAGATTTATTACTATTTTCTTCGTGTACAACACAGTATGTGTGTAATCGAATCAGATTTAGTATAATGTATCTCTTCACAATTGTCACAAATTACACTTTTTTTATTTTTCCGGTATGAATCTTTGAATGTCTTGTGATGAGTGCTTTTGAGTTAAATAATGTAACAGAATTTGAAAATGTTTGACTCAAATGCGCTGTCTCATCTGTATCCATATGAACAATTAATTCCGACGAATGGAATTCTTTTTTTCGCGTTTAGCTCCCATTTGTAAATATTGATTATGATTATTACGATCTGTATCATGTACAAATTCTGGTTTCACAACACTATTGAATACCACATCATCACAACTAATAAGTGGAATATTTAGTAATCTAGAAGAATGTATAATATTGAGAATTGTACTGTGCATATTACTGTTATACTTGGAATTTCCTTCAGAATTATTTTTATACTTTCTAAATGGTTCCATACTGAATAATGTCCAACTTAGTTTCTCTTAATTATAGGTATTCACACTGTAAATGACTTAGCTGTTTACAAAAGATCAAATCTATTCTTTTTCCATTGACCTTGAATATTTATAGGTGATATAAGTTCATTATGTAATAAGCTGTGAACTTTTACTATGTTCTTACTATACAGGCGTTTGCATCCAACTACACTACATTTTTTTGCCATTATTGGCTATTTAATGTCATAATCCAAGTTGATCTGTTCAAAATGCTTCAATTTTTCAGTATTTCACAGTATTTGAGTTGTGGCATGTCCTTGTAACTGGAGTTAACCACACTTCATTTACGATAAAAGCAAATAAGACGAAAAGACTCTCGACTTCTCTGTCTGGTCCGTTGCGAGGTCCTCGAATAGGTGGCCGCACAATATGCACTCACCGTCAGTGGTCTTGGGATTTCGGCCCAAGTGACCTCGTAGTTCGTCTCGTAGGCCGTCCCAGTTAGAGCAGTTTAAGATGATGTGGTCCGCTTTGTCTGAGCCACTCTGGCAGTGCATGCAGCAGTATCTAAGGGCGCATTCCACGCGGCACAGCTAACAATGAAAGCACCCGTGTCCGGTTACCACTTGCGTCAGGTGGTATTATCAATGGATCTTAGGGGCGTCCTATTCTTCTATCTTGCGATGTTCAGAATTAGATGACTGGTCCATGACGCCTTGGTGGATTCTGTCTATTTCCTTTTCCATTCGGCGATGGTGACCATCCTCTCCTCTTTCTTGATCTTGCATATCGAAAGTGGAGGGTTACCCGATTTCCACAGAAAAAACGTTTATGACATTATTATTTTTTCACATTATTTTTACTTTCTTAACACGTTGATGGACAGTTTTGTGGCCGCAGTGGAAAAAAAACGATCTTTAAAACGTCAATTTTAGTACTGCTGTAGGGTTTTATGCTATAGGGCAGTGTAAAATTGTCCACTGAGATGTCGGGGGACACAATAATCTATCCCCTCATAAGACACCATTGAAAATATCACTGCTATTTAAGTGATGACAATTTTTGGAAGGTTTTTATGATACTGCTATAGCAGTAATATTTAAGTGGTCTGTGCGAATATAACGCAAAAAGAACAACTGTTTAGCACATTTTTAGTGTCGCACTATTTAAATTTATATATTTGTTATAATGGTCAAACTTTATTTTTTTTTTAGAATACTCGATGATTGAGAAGGTCGCAGGTAGTTCGCCGAAAGTCACGGGTTCCCATGGACTCGAACTGTATGCATGCTGGCGGCTGCCAATAGACAGCTCGAGTGCCTTAAGTACGCACACGACCGGGGCTGTCCATGGGATGAGTCGGTATGTGAGTACGCCGCGGCCAACGGCAACCTGGAGTGCCTAAAGTACGACCGGGAAAAGGGTTGTCCATGGGACTTGTACGCGTGTGAAAAAGCGGCCAGAAGTAGGCACTTGTGTGTCGGGCGTACCTTAATGACAACAGCTGCCTTTGGGACAATGTCCACGTGTGACGAGGCATCGTTAAACGGTTACGGCCAATGTCTTGGAATACGCGCTGGAAAACGGTTGCGAGTAGGACGGACGCATTCCATGGTAATATTATCTCAATGTATTATCATGATAACCAAAAATTCATTGTCTATCTTGGTTGAAATCGAAATTTTGTATTTTTTCATTTTCCTTCAGGTGAAATCGGGTTATACAACTAAAGTTGGAGTTCATCCGAAGTTAACAGCCTCAAAAAATGACTAGACCGTTTTCAATAAAAGTGTACAGTGTAACCTTAGTGTAAATTTTAGTATATTGCAGTTGTTCATGATTTAGACATTTTATATAGCATACAATAAGACGTAATAGTTGAAATTAGATAACAAAAGTTTGAATAGACCCTGGTCTGCCTGTATAATACTTGCTTTGGAGTTCTCATTTTTTTAGAGATTTAGAGACCATAGAAATCGACATTCAACATTGTTGTATTGATTTGTTGAGATTTTTAAAAATTGAGACAAAATCAAATATTATGAATGACAATATTGATTTAAACTATGACGGTAAGTCTAAATATAGCGTAGATAAATGATATGGTCTGTGCGAATATAACGCAAAAAGAACGACTGTTTAGCACATTTTTAGTGTCGCACTATTTACCCTTTTTTACATAAATCAACCACTGATCCTTATTAATTGATGTTTAAATCAAAAGTTAAATACCACGCGGGTCAATCACCTTCATATCCGAGCCTGCAGTATACATACGATATCGATAGATAGTTAATTAACTATTTTATTTTTTGTAACCAAGAGCAACCTTATAACAAACGAAATACAATTAATATATTATTTTTTGGCCGAACCTGTTGTATTTTTTTCATTCTGATTTACCTACTTTAGATTTAATTAAAAGGTTTTTTTCATACAAATTTTTTCTACGGCCACAAAAAAAAAAAAATAATTAGATAAATAAGGTGATGCGTTTACAACCATTTGTTGCCTTTGAATTTTATTCAAGTATAAGATAAAAGAATGACAATCCAAAAAAAAACCTTTTCTATGTAAATTGGTCCACAAGTACTTTTTAGATGTATTTAAAAACTATTATTGAACGTCTATAGTATTCTTCAATATTTTTAGATGGTGTATTACAAGAGGCAACTTCTTGTGCTTCTAAAAATAATTGTTTAAATTCATTGTCGGCATTACTTCTAAGTCGTCGGAGAATAGACACTACACTTTCTACTTGGTTAACTGCAGTTGATAGATCTATATCTGTCGTTTGAAGTATTTTACTTATTGGTAAAGTATAAGCTAATAATTTTTCTCATAACAAAGTAATGAAACAATAAATGTAGATTGACGAATACCATTTAAAAGTAAAAATGCACCTGATGAAGAGTCTTTACAGTTCCGCGATTGAATTTCTTCTAACGCCGCCACTACAGGTAATAAAAGTTGATTAAATACTATTATTGAATCGTGTCGTTCAACCCATCTAGTTGGACATAGTTGAACAAGTTTAATTTTATTAATATCAGGAACTAAGAGTTGAATTTGATTTTTTAAAATAATTTGAAGTTTTGGTGTATTAAAAAACGTGTATACTTTTTCTATAACACCAAAACTATTCCTAATAGGTACTACATCACCAGCATTAGACAAAGCCAAATTTAAGCTGTGTGAAACACAATGTACATAGAGTGCAGTTGGATATTGTTCTATTATAAATATTAAATTTGCCACTCATCGCTGCAGCCCCATCGTAGCCTTGTCCACGTAAATAATTTATATTAATACCTACCACATGAATTCAATGTTGTTAAAAGTACATCTGCTAAATTTTGACCCGAAGTTGATTCTACTGGTACAAATTTTAAAAAATTTTCAACTATTTTAAAATTGTTTACATCGGTTAATTCAATATATCTTATACACAATGCGAATTGTTCAATAGAGGAAATATCAGACGTTTCGTCAGCGAGTATAGTAAAACATTTAGAAAAGCTATATTTTAGAAAAACCCCATATGATAAAAAAATTGCCCGGAAATGGTTCTGTATTGGTAATGAGCTTAAAGCAATGTACTGTCCATTTTGTATTGCTTTTAGTTCATCTGCTACCATGTTTTCTAAGGGTTGTAATAACTTTAAACATATTTATGAAGTTGTTAAAATACACGAAGATTCTTTAACACACAGACGCTCTGTAGAAGCGTTTATTCAATCCACTAACGAAAAATCCATTGAATTTGGTATTAATAACAATTTAATGACATTAAAGAAAAATCAAATTCTAGAAAATATCCATGTTATAAACGAAATATTTGAAATTATAAAATTACTTGGTCGTCAAAATTTACCATTTAGAGGTTCTAAAAATTCTGAAAGCTTATACAAATGGAATGATGAAGACAATCTAAATAAAGGAATTTTTTTGGAGTTGGTACAGTTTACTGCTAAACGAGATGCTACACTGTACAAACATTTGAATACTGCCATAGAAAATAGCAAACACAGAAAAGCAAATTTGGAAAAGAAATCATTGGTTTCTTGTGGTAGGGGTTCACTTGTAACTTTACTGTCTAAAAATACAGCGAATAAAGTTATTCTATCTATTGTGAAGTCAATAAGAGATAAAATTAAATTGGAATTAGGTGAACAACATTTTAGTTTGCAGATTGATAGTACACAAGATGTTAGTGTTGTAGATCAGGCAGCAGTGTGCATCCGGTATATTTATGAAGGAGAAGTAAAAGAAAGGCTATTAGCCTTATTAAAAGTGGTAGATTCTTCTGGAAATGGCTATTATAATATGTTAAAACAACTTTTTTCTGAACATTCGATTAAGTTCAACAATATCATTGGTGAATTATTTGATGGAGCAGCAAACATGAGAGGGGAGTACTCTGGTCTAAATCCAAAATTAAAAACCAAGAAAACCCAAAAGCCATTTATATATGGTGTTACAGTCATTTACTCAATTTATGCATATGTGATACTTGTAAAAGTTTGGATGCTAAGAATTTATTTGGATTTTTGAATCGATTATCAACATTTTTTAGTGAATCATATAAACGTATGCTTGTTTGGTTACAAGAAATTAATTCAAGTTTGGGTTCAAATAAATTAAAAAAATTTCAAAAAATAGGGGAAAATAATACACGATGGTGGCCTCGAGAAAAAGAGTTGTATTGGATATTTGATGGAGATCAGTGTCTTTTTCCAATCTTTATTTGTGATTTACATCATATTTCCATTTCTAGTAACTTTGAACCTAAAGTTTGTTTTGAAGCATCTTCTTTATAACATGTTTTATGTAACTTTAAAATAATTCTTACGGCTCATTTATTTTTGAATATCTTTAAAATTGTTGGACCAACTTCTCGTTACCTTCAGACAAAAGGTATGGATTTATTATCAGATTGGGGTATGATAGATTCTAAAACAAGAAATTGGACGGCTAAGTTTTGACTGTATTTTAAACAAATCTATACATTTTTCGAATAATATTAATGATTTACTTAGTAGTATGAATCTCCCTGATGATATATTAGTTTCAAGTACGTTTCCTGTTACAAGGAAAAGCAGAAAAAAGAGAATGTATTATGAAATATGCGAAGATGAATCACCAGAATTACCACTAGACAAGTTTAGAGTAGATCAAACAATAGTTGACCAGATAACTATAAGTTTAAATGAACGTTTTACTGACAACAATAAATTGATAGCAGATGTTCAGTACTTATTACCTAAAAATTTTAAACTAATTGAACAAATGCCAAATACTGCATTAAAACATTTGGCAAATTTAGCAAATTTAGAACACATACAACTTGGTTTAGAACTTAAAAACTTTTCTAAAGTTTATCCATAGATAAACATGTCTACAATAGATAAAACTAAACAAATATACCATCAGCTTGATACTGAATCAGATGAAAATACAGATGACAATGAATAGAATATGTATGAGAATACAGCATTTCCTTGTAAGTAAAATTAAAATAAAAAACGTTTAAAAAGTAGTGTTAATAATTATAATAATGTATAAAAGTTTTTCGATATAGACATTTATTTCCACTTATTAATTATGATTATTATTATGCTGTGCATTTGAATTAAAGTGCATTTTATTTTGGTAATAGTGAAACTTAGTTTTGTAAGTACATAATTTGAATTATGTAATTACGCATTGTCGGACTGGTTCAAAAAGGCCCAGTCTGCGATTTGAAAAAAGGGCCCAGCCAACAGGAAATGGCAAATGTTTTGATCAGCCCAAAAAAAAACTCGCTCTCAATCAAATTTTCATGTACATAGTCACATAGAACATTTTTTTTTCAATACAATTTCTATCCTTCATATTTATCATACAGCACAAATAACTAAAAACAACTGAAATTCAATCATTCGATATATTAACTGGTATTACTATACTTTAAATATAAATGGTATATTAGGCATATTTTCAAATGCTAAGACATTTTCTGCAGGTCGTTAGTAAATTGATGACAAGAGACCTATCTGAGGTTTTTTATTATCAGACAGGGGAAATCCCTCCTATTCAACCCCCCAATTACGCCACTGGGGTATACTGGCTACATCACGTTCTGTGACATCAAACATTATAAAGAAAAACGCTGATTCAAATTGTGTCAAACTGTGCACTAGTACAATACTTATCCAAAATATAATAATTCAGTTAAAAACAGTTATAATGCGAAATAATACCAAGTCATACGCATACGCCCGTATAAATATAATATAATATTATTTAAGATCATGTCAGAGCACTATTTGTTTCATCTCTCTGGCAAACGCTCAACATAGGCATAACGCATTACGCAGAATCATTTTTTCTATGTTTTGCAGTAATCTTAGAGTAAAATCACCTATTACAAATGAGTTAGAGAATAATATTTTTGAAGGAGTGACATATCGATTTATCTAAATATTTTAATTGCCAGGTAAAAATGCGTGAAAATTTAATACAAGGCTCTTGATATATTGTTTCAAACACAGATGAAATATATTATTAAAAACCAATATCACAATTTTTTTTTCTAAGTATATAAAGTTTAAATATGGATAAAGTATAATAAAATGTGCAAATTATTTTGAGCTTCTTATTTTGTTGTAATTCAAAAACAAATAACTGGCAATTTCAAATTTAAATTTTATTAGTTTTATTTCTATAAATTCAATAAAGTTTCTTAATTGTTGGGCCAAAAAGCACGAAAATTTGATACAAGGCTCCTGATATTTTGGTACAATATTAAATTGAAAAATATTAAAAATACATATGTCCACATAGTTCGCGCGATGTTCACATTTATGTTTCAGTACATTTTGTGTCATATTAAATAAAGTTAAATATATTAAAATGTCAAACAGTATATTGTTTTTAATGTTCAAAATACAACACTATCTACCAGAAAATATACTGAAGTTTAAATTGAAGTATTTTTTCAACTGCTTTTTGTGTATATATTATACTTGTCTATTATTAAAATGATAATTGTTTCCCAGATCAAGAAAATGTTTTCTCTACATAAGTTACCCTACTATTTTTGCGATGAAGAAGAAAGAACATTTTATGACGATTTAGAGACCATAGAAATCGACATTCAACATTGTTGTATTGATTTGTTGAGATTTTTAAAAATTGAGACAAAATCAAATATTATGAATGACAATATTGATTTAAACTATGACGGTAAGTCTAAAGATAGCGTAGATAAATGATATGGTCTGTGCGAATATAACGCAAAAAGAACGACTGTTTAGCACATTTTTAATGTCGCACTATTTACCCTTTTTTACATAAATCAACCAAAGATCCTTATTAATTGATGTTTAAATCAAAAGTTAAATACCACCCGGGTCAATCACTTTCATATCTCTTTATCCGAGCCTGCAGTATACATACGATATCGATCGATCGTATTGGGGCAAATAATAATAATGCTCGTGAATGAGGGTAGGGATTTTGAGCTCTGAAAGTATTTATTCAAATAGTAGTGCCAGGTCGTTTGGAAGATTTCTCCAAATATGTTGTTTAATATATTTGTTATAATGGTCAAACTTTATTTTTTTTTTAGAATACTCGATGATTGAGAAGGTCACAGGTAGTTCGATGAAAGTCACGGGTTCCCATGGACGTGAACCGTATGCATGCTGGCGGCTGCCAATAGACAGCTCGAGTGCCTTAAGTACGCACACGACCGGGGCTGTCCATGGGACGAGTCGGTATGTGAGTACGCCACGGCCAACAGCAACCTGGAGTGCCTTAGGTACGCCCGAGAAAAGGGTTGTCCATGGGACTTGTACGCGTGTGAAAAAACGGCCAGAAGTAGGCAACTTGTGTGCCTGGCGTACCTTAAAGAGAACGGCTGCCTTTTTGACATGTCCACGTGTGACGAGGCAGCGTCAAACGGGCACGGCCAATGTCTGGAAAACGGTTGCGAGTAGGACGGACGCATTCCATGGTAATATTATCTCAATGTATTATCATGATAACCAAAAATTCATTGTCTATCCTGGTTGAAATCGAAATTTTGTATTTTTTCATTTTAATTCAGCTGAAATCGGGTTATGCAACTAAAGTTGGAGTTCATCCGAAGTTAACAGCCTCAGAAAATGACTAGACGGTTTTCAATAAAAGTGTACAGTGTAACCTTAGTGTAAATTTTAGTATATTGCAGTTGTTCATGATTTAGACATTTTATATAGCATACAATAAGACGTAATAGTTGAAATTAGATAACAAAAGTTTGAATAGACCCTGGTCTGCCTGTATAATACTTGCTTTGGAGTTCTCATTTTTTTAGAGATTTAGAGACCATAGAAATCGACATTCAACATTGTTGTATTGATTTGTTGAGATTTTTAAAAATTGAGACAAAATCAAATATTATGAATGACAATATTGATTTAAACTATGACGGTAAGTCTAAATATAGCGTAGATAAATGATATGGTCTGTGCGAATATAACGCAAAAAGAACGACTGTTTAGCACATTTTTAGTGTCGCACTATTTACCCTTTTTTACATAAATCAACCACTGATCCTTATTAATTGATGTTTAAATCAAAAGTTAAATACCACGCGGGTCAATCACCTTCATATCCGAGCCTGCAGTATACATACGATATCGATAGATAGTTATTTAACTATTTTTTTTTTTTTTCAACAAGTGTATACTCTCAATACAATATAATTATGACTGCCATTTTACTTGCAAAATGTTGGTCCACGCCAGAGGTTTAAATGAGTTCAATCGTCTTCTAAAGGTATTGGTATACACTATTAATTAATGTGACCAATGTTTATCAACAAGTGTATACTCTCAATACAATATAATTATGACTGCCATTTTACTTGCAGAATTTTGGTCCACGATAGAGGTTCAATCGTCTTCTAAAGGTATTGGTATACACTATTACTTAATGCGACCAATTTTTAAACAAATTAGTAGAAAATAACTATTAGGCTTGTGTGAATAACCTTGTAAAATATTACTACATTAAAGTTTTAAAGTCAAAAAGTTATACATTTTATAATTTTATTAACATAAACCAACAAAAACCCATAAATGCAAATATTTATTAAGTAAATTATTGAATTCTATGAAATTAGGTATTACTCATAAGTCATGAATCAGGAATTAAAGTAAAATAATGTTAAATACATTAGCAAAATAGCAAATCTAGATATAAGTATCTAAAATATTCTGATTTGTTCCACTTTTCATTATGATATCATTATGGAGAATATGATTTAATAAAAACAATGATGTCACATTAGAAAACTTAGGAAATTAAGAATACACTTAGATTTGTGATGAAAAAGCTAATTTGAAATTTGAAATCCTAGATATGTATAAATGAACAATGACTTTAGATAAAGATATTTAGGTGCTGAAATAATTTGAATTTTTCCATTAAAGTAAAAATATATCATCAGACACAACAACGGCACAATATGAATAATATGGAGAATATTATTTAGTAAAAAAATGTTGTCATGTTTGAAATCTTAGGAACCATGACTTTTAGAGAAATTAAATGTTGATTTTTCATAATAATTTACCATACATAGAATTGCAATGAAAAAGCTAATTTGAAATTTGAAATCCTAGATAGGTACAATAATGAATAATGGCTTTTAGATAAATTGAAGAATAATTTTATTGAGAATAATGACGACTATGAAATTTAAAAATGTCTTATTCAAAATGGTTCAACTTGTCTACATTTCAAGAATTTAAAAAATGTTTTAATTCTTAAAAAGTAAACATTTTTCTTCAACTGTTTGAAGAAAATGGATCATATCCAATAAAACAGTTTTAATTTAAATCAATGGGCTAAATAAAAATTAAGTTAACTCATGAGTCAGGAATCGAAGTAAAATAATATTAAATACATTAGTATTATATAGATATTTAGGTGCTGAAATGAACTGAATTGTGCCACTTAAATACTTAATATAACACTGTATAAGGTATAATGTATTGATAATAGATAAGTAAATGTATTAACATTACCACTCAGAAAATAAAACTGGATTAAGCATTTTATATTATGTTATTCTTAGATATCTATCTTGCGTAGGTACGTAAATTGTTATACTAACATAATTAAATACGACTGAAGGCATTTACAAATTGATAAATAATCAAACTATACATATCCTCAAATTTTAACTAATGATGGTGATGAATACAAATATAATTTTTCTATGATACAAACAAGTACCTTCTTAGAGTAAATAGAGTTCTTAGAGTCTTCTGATGTCAGTTTAAAATAAATGCAAACATTTCCAGACGATAACAACCAGTTGACGAAAATTCAAACGCACTAACTACAATGACTTAAAAATATCAACCAGATTGAAATAATGAAATATTTAGATATTATTTATTTGAATTTATATTTAATTTAACTTTTAAGTTTAAAGCATTTTCGTGGTTTTAAGTGTTTTAACTGTCATATAAAAATTATGAAGTAAAAATTGACAAGCGTTATCAATTATCATAGAGATAGCACACGTGCACACGATTTATAGACCTAACCTTGGAGCTTGTATAGATTAGTATATCAAAGATAGGTACTATCACTGAGTAGCGCTATGACAATACTACATACTATACCTAGGTATACACGTTACATTGGTAAACATCAAATAATTTTAAGGTTATAAAATATAATATAATTTATCATTGATAAAATTATATGAAAGTTATAATATCAAACCTTAGATTATATCTGAGTATCAAACGGTATACTGTAGTACTTTGAACTGACTACTGTATACTGTAATAAATTGATAATTCGATACCCGGATTATTAAGGTCGTACAACGGAAGCACTTTTAGTATTATTCACTGTTGACATTTTATAAATTAACACCAATATTCAGATGTCGATAGCTCCTTCAATTATTATCACATAAATGTAAATGAACCGTCAAAATTCATTAAAAATTAAACTGTGCACGAATCATATTTCAAAAATATAGGTTCCCATTTGAATTTTAATAGTTGACCCTCAAACCTCCCCATCCTAATTAATAAAAAAAATATTTAATATCAAATTAATTTAGATTATATGATTCAAAACAGTTTTCACATGAGTCATTTTCCCCTAATTTAAATATATCATGCTGAAATCTGCTGTCACTTGAAATTTGGAACACCCTGTATATATTATTCTAATTCATTAATTAATTATACATTTCAAAATTACATGTACTAGATTTATTACATATTTTCTTCCTGTACAACACAGTATGTGTGTAATCAAATCATTACTGTACGAAGAACAACTTCACCAAAGAGTGTAAATGTCCACGGCATTTTTTTGTGATGTATTAAAAACACCTCCAAATAATTTTTTCTGTTGTTTCACGTTCTTTTTGAAATAAGAAAGATTTATATTTTAATATTATTCCTCCTTTTTGGCTGGTAATATACTCCATAATGCAAGCTGTGTGCCGTGTTATATTGTCAAACGGATAGTGTCGTATACTGTCTGTACGAAGCAAACCAATTAATGTTATCTAGTAACTAATCTTGCAAATAATAAAATATATTGCGATAATAATGACGCGCGAGATTATTGATGTGCTATGAAATGAACCGCGACGTTACTTCCGCGACATTATTTTTTTTTTTTTTTTTTTTTTTTATTAATCAGAAAAATAATATTTAAGAAGATTACATATTAAATAAAACCTTAAATTGATTTATCTTTCTCCTGTAAGCTTACGCGTATTACCGCGACGTTACTTCCGCGATATTATTACCGCGACAATATTGTCGCGATAATTTGACGGTACACCTTTCGATACTATCTACTTTCTCTAGATGATTTCTAACTCTTTCTTTGTTGTAATTCGGCTTTTTATACTCGTTTTTCTTCCCAAAAATGAACTTTCTCTTCTAACTTCATACATTTTTTTTCTGAATAACCTGACTTCAGAATGACTAAGATGCTCTGATTTTGGGCATTTGCATAGTTCTTGTCGTATAAGTTTCTTTGGCTTAACGTTAAAATCGCTTGCTTCGCTCTTTAAAAGAGACATCACTGTTTAGTGATGGTTTCTTCAACTAATTCATCATGACTATTTTCACCATTTATTGAAATTACTGTTTTTAAATTGGCAGTTAACTTAACAGTGAGAGTGTGATTACGATTCATGCAACGAAAACTTTAGTTGTTTCTTTGTTTTCTCTAAACTCACTAAATTTACAACTATTAATCGCAACACACTTTTATAAACATCAAAAATGTTCACGTCCATAATTACAAAGATTAAAATAATCTAGCCGATTGAAAATAAAAAAAGGAACTGAACATTAAAACATTGAAACATATGTCCTTGTAACTGGAGTTAACCGAACTTAATTCACAATAAAAGCATATAAAACTAAAAACCTTCCCTGTCTGGACCGTTTGGAGATCCTCGAAGATGCACTCACCGTCAGTGGTCTTGGGATTTCGGCCCAAGTGACCTCGTAGTTCGTCTCGTAGGCCGTCCCAGTTAGAGCGGTTTAAGATGATGTGGTCCGCTTTGTCTGAGCCACTCTGGCAGTGCATGCAGCAGTATCTAAGGGCGCATTCCACGCGGCACAGCTAACAATGAAAGCACCCGTGTCCGGTTACCACTTGCGTCAGGTGGTATTATCAATGGATCTTAGGGGCGTCCTATTCTTCTATCTTGCGATGTTCAGAATTAGATGACTGGTCCATGACGCCTTGGTGGATTCTGTCTATTTCCTTTTCCATTCGGCGATGGTGACCATCCTCTCCTCTTTCTTGATCTTGCATATCGAAAGTGGAGGGTTACCCGATTTCCACAGAAAAAACGTTTATGACATTATTATTTTTTCACATTGTTTTTACTTTCTTAACACGTTGATGGACAGTTTTGTGGCCGCAGTGGAAAAACAAACGATCTTTAAAACGTCAATTTTAGTACTGCTGTAGGGTTTTATGCTATAGGGCAGTGTAAAATTGTCCACTGAGATGTCGGGGGACACAATAATCTATCCCCTCATAAGACACCATTGAAAATATCACTGCTATTTAAGTGATGACAATTTTTGGAAGGTTTTTATGATACTGCTATAGCAGTAATATTTAAGTGGTCTGTGCGAATATAACGCAAAAAGAACAACTGTTTAGCACATTTTTAGTGTCGCACTATTTAAATTTATATATTTGTTATAATGGTCAAACTTTATTTTTTTTTTAGAATACTCGATGATTGAGAAGGTCGCAGGTAGTTCGCCGAAAGTCACGGGTTCCCATGGACTCGAACTGTATGCATGCTGGCGGCTGCCAATAGACAGCTCGAGTGCCTTAAGTACGCACACGACCGGGGCTGTCCATGGGATGAGTCGGTATGTGAGTACGCCGCGGCCAACGGCAACCTGGAGTGCCTAAAGTACGACCGGGAAAAGGGTTGTCCATGGGACTTGTACGCGTGTGAAAAAGCGGCCAGAAGTAGGCAACTTGTGTGTCTGGCGTACCTTAATGACAACAGCTGCCTTTGGGACATGTCCACGTGTGACGAGGCAGCGTTAAACGGTTACGGCCAATGTCTGGAATACGCGCTGGAAAACGGTTGCGAGTAGGACGGACGCATTCCATGGTAATATTATCTCAATGTATTATCATGATAACCAAAAATTCATTGTCTATCTTGGTTGAAATCGAAATTTTGTATTTTTTCATTTTCCTTCAGGTGAAATCGGGTTATACAACTAAAGTTGGAGTTCATCCGAAGTTAACAGCCTCAAAAAATGACTAGACCGTTTTCAATAAAAGTGTACAGTGTAACCTTAGTGTAAATTTTAGTATATTGCAGTTGTTCATGATTTAGACATTTTATATAGCATACAATAAGACGTAATAGTTGAAATTAGATAACAAAAGTTTGAATAGACCCTGGTCTGCCTGTATAATACTTGCTTTGGAGTTCTCATTTTTTTAGAGATTTAGAGACCATAGAAATCGACATTCAACATTGTTGTATTGATTTGTTGAGATTTTTAAAAATTGAGACAAAATCAAATATTATGAATGACAATATTGATTTAAACTATGACGGTAAGTCTAAATATAGCGTAGATAAATGATATGGTCTGTGCGAATATAACGCAAAAAGAACGACTGTTTAGCACATTTTTAGTGTCGCACTATTTACCCTTTTTTACATAAATCAACCACTGATCCTTATTAATTGATGTTTAAATCAAAAGTTAAATACCACGCGGGTCAATCACCTTCATATCCGAGCCTGCAGTATACATACGATATCGATAGATAGTTAATTAACTATTTTATTTTTTGTAACCAAGAGCAACCTTATAACAAACGAAATACAATTAATATATTATTTTTTGGCCGAACCTGTTGTATTTTTTTCATTCTGATTTACCTACTTTAGATTTAATTAAAAGGTTTTTTTCATACAAATTTTTTCTACGGCCACAAAAAAAAAAAATTAATTAGATAAATAAGGTGATGCGTTTACAACCATTTGTTGCCTTTGAATTTTATTCAAGTATAAGATAAAAGAATGACAATCCAAAAAAAAACCTTTTCTATGTAAATTGGTCCACAAGTACTTTTTAGATGTATTTAAAAAACTATTATTAAACGTCTATAGTATTCTTCAATATTTTTAGATGGTGTATTACAAGAGGCAACTTCTTGTGCTTCTAAAAATAATTGTTTAAATTCATTGTCGGCATTACTTCTAAGTCGTCGGAGAATAGACACTACACTTTCTACTTGGTTAACTGCAGTTGATAGATCTATATCTGTCGTTTGAAGTATTTTACTTATTGGTAAAGTATAAGCTAATAATTTTTCTCATAACAAAGTAATGAAACAATAAATGTAGATTGACGAATACCATTTAAAAGTAAAAATGCACCTGATGAAGAGTCTTTACAGTTCCGCGATTGAATTTCTTCTAACGCCGCCACTACAGGTAATAAAAGTTGATTAAATACTATTATTGAATCGTGTCGTTCAACCCATCTAGTTGGACATAGTTGAACAAGTTTAATTTTATTAATATCAGGAACTAAGAGTTGAATTTGATTTTTTAAAATAATTTGAAGTTTTGGTGTATTAAAAAACGTGTATACTTTTTCTATAACACCAAAACTATTCCTAATAGGTACTACATCACCAGCATTAGACAAAGCCAAATTTAAGCTGTGTGAAACACAATGTACATAGAGTGCAGTTGGATATTGTTCTATTATAAATATTAAATTTGCCACTCATCGCTGCAGCCCCATCGTAGCCTTGTCCACGTAAATAATTTATATTAATACCTACCACATGAATTCAATGTTGTTAAAAGTACATCTGCTAAATTTTGACCCGAAGTTGATTCTACTGGTACAAATTTTAAAAAATTTTCAACTATTTTAAAATTGTTTACATCGGTTAATTCAATATATCTTATACACAATGCGAATTGTTCAATAGAGGAAATATCAGACGTTTCGTCAGCGAGTATAGTAAAACATTTAGAAAAGCTATATTTTAGAAAAACCCCATATGATAAAAAAATTGCCCGGAAATGGTTCTGTATTGGTAATGAGCTTAAAGCAATGTACTGTCCATTTTGTATTGCTTTTAGTTCATCTGCTACCATGTTTTCTAAGGGTTGTAATAACTTTAAACATATTTATGAAGTTGTTAAAATACACGAAGATTCTTTAACACACAGACGCTCTGTAGAAGCGTTTATTCAATCCACTAACGAAAAATCCATTGAATTTGGTATTAATAACAATTTAATGACATTAAAGAAAAATCAAATTCTAGAAAATATCCATGTTATAAACGAAATATTTGAAATTATAAAATTACTTGGTCGTCAAAATTTACCATTTAGAGGTTCTAAAAATTCTGAAAGCTTATACAAATGGAATGATGAAGACAATCTAAATAAAGGAATTTTTTTGGAGTTGGTACAGTTTACTGCTAAACGAGATGCTACACTGTACAAACATTTGAATACTGCCATAGAAAATAGCAAACACAGAAAAGCAAATTTGGAAAAGAAATCATTGGTTTCTTGTGGTAGGGGTTCACTTGTAACTTTACTGTCTAAAAATACAGCGAATAAAGTTATTCTATCTATTGTGAAGTCAATAAGAGATAAAATTAAATTGGAATTAGGTGAACAACATTTTAGTTTGCAGATTGATAGTACACAAGATGTTAGTGTTGTAGATCAGGCAGCAGTGTGCATCCGGTATATTTATGAAGGAGAAGTAAAAGAAAGGCTATTAGCCTTATTAAAAGTGGTAGATTCTTCTGGAAATGGCTATTATAATATGTTAAAACAACTTTTTTCTGAACATTCGATTAAGTTCAACAATATCATTGGTGAATCATTTGATGGAGCAGCAAACATGAGAGGGGAGTACTCTGGTCTAAATCCAAAATTAAAAACCAAGAAAACCCAAAAGCCATTTATATATGGTGTTACAGTCATTTACTCAATTTATGCATATGTGATACTTGTAAAAGTTTGGATGCTAAGAATTTATTTGGATTTTTGAATCGATTATCAACATTTTTTAGTGAATCATATAAACGTATGCTTGTTTGGTTACAAGAAATTAATTCAAGTTTGGGTTCAAATAAATTAAAAAAATTTCAAAAAATAGGGGAAAATAATACACGATGGTGGCCTCGAGAAAAAGAGTTGTATTGGATATTTGATGGAGATCAGTGTCTTTTTCCAATCTTTATTTGTGATTTACATCATATTTCCATTTCTAGTAACTTTGAACCTAAAGTTTGTTTTGAAGCATCTTCTTTATAACATGTTTTATGTAACTTTAAAATAATTCTTACGGCTCATTTATTTTTGAATATCTTTAAAATTGTTGGACCAACTTCTCGTTACCTTCAGACAAAAGGTATGGATTTATTATCAGATTGGGGTATGATAGATTCTAAAACAAGAAATTGGACGGCTAAGTTTTGACTGTATTTTAAACAAATCTATACATTTTTCGAATAATATTAATGATTTACTTAGTAGTATGAATCTCCCTGATGATATATTAGTTTCAAGTACGTTTCCTGTTACAAGGAAAAGCAGAAAAAAGAGAATGTATGATGAAATATGCGAAGATGAATCACCAGAATTACCACTAGACAAGTTTAGAGTAGATCAAACAATAGTTGACCAGATAACTATAAGTTTAAATGAACGTTTTACTGACAACAATAAATTGATAGCAGATGTTCAGTACTTATTACCTAAAAATTTTAAACTAATTGAACAAATGCCAAATACTGCATTAAAACATTTGGCAAATTTAGCAAATTTAGAACACATACAACTTGGTTTAGAACTTAAAAACTTTTCTAAAGTTTATCCATAGATAAACATGTCTACAATAGATAAAACTAAACAAATATACCATCAGCTTGATACTGAATCAGATGAAAATACAGATGACAATGAATAGAATATGTATGAGAATACAGCATTTCCTTGTAAGTAAAATTAAAATAAAAAACGTTTAAAAAGTAGTGTTAATAATTATAATAATGTATAAAAGTTTTTCGATATAGACATTTATTTCCACTTATTAATTATGATTATTATTATGCTGTGCATTTGAATTAAAGTGCATTTTATTTTGGTAATAGTGAAACTTAGTTTTGTAAGTACATAATTTGAATTATGTAATTACGCATTGTCGGACTGGTTCAAAAAGGCCCAGTCTGCGATTTGAAAAAAGGGCCCAGCCAACAGGAAATGGCAAATGTTTTGATCAGCCCAAAAAAAAAACTCGCTCTCAATCAAATTTTCATGTACATAGTCACATAGAACATTTTTTTTTCAATACAATTTCTATCCTTCATATTTATCATACAGCACAAATAACTAAAAACAACTGAAATTCAATCATTCGATATATTAACTGGTATTACTATACTTTAAATATAAATGGTATATTAGGCATATTTTCAAATGCTAAGACATTTTCTGCAGGTCGTTAGTAAATTGATGACAAGAGACCTATCTGAGGTTTTTTATTATCAGACAGGGGAAATCCCTCCTATTCAACCCCCCAATTACGCCACTGGGGTATACTGGCTACATCACGTTCTGTGACATCAAACATTATAAAGAAAAACGCTGATTCAAATTGTGTCAAACTGTGCACTAGTACAATACTTATCCAAAATATAATAATTCAGTTAAAAACAGTTATAATGCGAAATAATACCAAGTCATACGCATACGCCCGTATAAATATAATATAATATTATTTAAGATCATGTCAGAGCACTATTTGTTTCATCTCTCTGGCAAACGCTCAACATAGGCATAACGCATTACGCAGAATCATTTTTTCTATGTTTTGCAGTAATCTTAGAGTAAAATCACCTATTACAAATGAGTTAGAGAATAATATTTTTGAAGGAGTGACATATCGATTTATCTAAATATTTTAATTGCCAGGTAAAAATGCGTGAAAATTTAATACAAGGCTCTTGATATATTGTTTCAAACACAGATGAAATATATTATTAAAAACCAATATCACAATTTTTTTTTCTAAGTATATAAAGTTTAAATATGGATAAAGTATAATAAAATGTGCAAATTATTTTGAGCTTCTTATTTTGTTGTAATTCAAAAACAAATAACTGGCAATTTCAAATTTAAATTTTATTAGTTTTATTTCTATAAATTCAATAAAGTTTCTTAATTGTTGGGCCAAAAAGCACGAAAATTTGATACAAGGCTCCTGATATTTTGGTACAATATTAAATTGAAAAATATTAAAAATACATATGTCCACATAGTTCGCGCGATGTTCACATTTATGTTTCAGTACATTTTGTGTCATATTAAATAAAGTTAAATATATTAAAATGTCAAACAGTATATTGTTTTTAATGTTCAAAATACAACACTATCTACCAGAAAATATACTGAAGTTTAAATTGAAGTATTTTTTCAACTGCTTTTTGTGTATATATTATACTTGTCTATTATTAAAATGATAATTGTTTCCCAGATCAAGAAAATGTTTTCTCTACATAAGTTACCCTACTATTTTTGCGATGAAGAAGAAAGAACATTTTATGACGATTTAGAGACCATAGAAATCGACATTCAACATTGTTGTATTGATTTGTTGAGATTTTTAAAAATTGAGACAAAATCAAATATTATGAATGACAATATTGATTTAAACTATGACGGTAAGTCTAAATATAGCGTAGATAAATGATATGGTCTGTGCGAATATAACGCAAAAAGAACGACTGTTTAGCACATTTTTAGTGTCGCACTATTTACCCTTTTTTACATAAATCAACCACTGATCCTTATTAATTGATGTTTAAATCAAAAGTTAAATACCACGCGGGTCAATCACCTTCATATCCGAGCCTGCAGTATACATACGATATCGATAGATAGTTAATTAACTATTTTATTTTTTGTAACCAAGAGCAACCTTATAACAAACGAAATACAATTAATATATTATTTTTTGGCCGAACCTGTTGTATTTTTTTCATTCTGATTTACCTACTTTAGATTTAATTAAAAGGTTTTTTTCATACAAATTTTTTCTACGGCCACAAAAAAAAAAAAATTAATTAGATAAATAAGGTGATGCGTTTACAACCATTTGTTGCCTTTGAATTTTATTCAAGTATAAGATAAAAGAATGACAATCCAAAAAAAAACCTTTTCTATGTAAATTGGTCCACAAGTACTTTTTAGATGTATTTAAAAAACTATTATTAAACGTCTATAGTATTCTTCAATATTTTTAGATGGTGTATTACAAGAGGCAACTTCTTGTGCTTCTAAAAATAATTGTTTAAATTCATTGTCGGCATTACTTCTAAGTCGTCGGAGAATAGACACTACACTTTCTACTTGGTTAACTGCAGTTGATAGATCTATATCTGTCGTTTGAAGTATTTTACTTATTGGTAAAGTATAAGCTAATAATTTTTCTCATAACAAAGTAATGAAACAATAAATGTAGATTGACGAATACCATTTAAAAGTAAAAATGCACCTGATGAAGAGTCTTTACAGTTCCGCGATTGAATTTCTTCTAACGCCGCCACTACAGGTAATAAAAGTTGATTAAATACTATTATTGAATCGTGTCGTTCAACCCATCTAGTTGGACATAGTTGAACAAGTTTAATTTTATTAATATCAGGAACTAAGAGTTGAATTTGATTTTTTAAAATAATTTGAAGTTTTGGTGTATTAAAAAACGTGTATACTTTTTCTATAACACCAAAACTATTCCTAATAGGTACTACATCACCAGCATTAGACAAAGCCAAATTTAAGCTGTGTGAAACACAATGTACATAGAGTGCAGTTGGATATTGTTCTATTATAAATATTAAATTTGCCACTCATCGCTGCAGCCCCATCGTAGCCTTGTCCACGTAAATAATTTATATTAATACCTACCACATGAATTCAATGTTGTTAAAAGTACATCTGCTAAATTTTGACCCGAAGTTGATTCTACTGGTACAAATTTTAAAAAATTTTCAACTATTTTAAAATTGTTTACATCGGTTAATTCAATATATCTTATACACAATGCGAATTGTTCAATAGAGGAAATATCAGACGTTTCGTCAGCGAGTATAGTAAAACATTTAGAAAAGCTATATTTTAGAAAAACCCCATATGATAAAAAAATTGCCCGGAAATGGTTCTGTATTGGTAATGAGCTTAAAGCAATGTACTGTCCATTTTGTATTGCTTTTAGTTCATCTGCTACCATGTTTTCTAAGGGTTGTAATAACTTTAAACATATTTATGAAGTTGTTAAAATACACGAAGATTCTTTAACACACAGACGCTCTGTAGAAGCGTTTATTCAATCCACTAACGAAAAATCCATTGAATTTGGTATTAATAACAATTTAATGACATTAAAGAAAAATCAAATTCTAGAAAATATCCATGTTATAAACGAAATATTTGAAATTATAAAATTACTTGGTCGTCAAAATTTACCATTTAGAGGTTCTAAAAATTCTGAAAGCTTATACAAATGGAATGATGAAGACAATCTAAATAAAGGAATTTTTTTGGAGTTGGTACAGTTTACTGCTAAACGAGATGCTACACTGTACAAACATTTGAATACTGCCATAGAAAATAGCAAACACAGAAAAGCAAATTTGGAAAAGAAATCATTGGTTTCTTGTGGTAGGGGTTCACTTGTAACTTTACTGTCTAAAAATACAGCGAATAAAGTTATTCTATCTATTGTGAAGTCAATAAGAGATAAAATTAAATTGGAATTAGGTGAACAACATTTTAGTTTGCAGATTGATAGTACACAAGATGTTAGTGTTGTAGATCAGGCAGCAGTGTGCATCCGGTATATTTATGAAGGAGAAGTAAAAGAAAGGCTATTAGCCTTATTAAAAGTGGTAGATTCTTCTGGAAATGGCTATTATAATATGTTAAAACAACTTTTTTCTGAACATTCGATTAAGTTCAACAATATCATTGGTGAATCATTTGATGGAGCAGCAAACATGAGAGGGGAGTACTCTGGTCTAAATCCAAAATTAAAAACCAAGAAAACCCAAAAGCCATTTATATATGGTGTTACAGTCATTTACTCAATTTATGCATATGTGATACTTGTAAAAGTTTGGATGCTAAGAATTTATTTGGATTTTTGAATCGATTATCAACATTTTTTAGTGAATCATATAAACGTATGCTTGTTTGGTTACAAGAAATTAATTCAAGTTTGGGTTCAAATAAATTAAAAAAATTTCAAAAAATAGGGGAAAATAATACACGATGGTGGCCTCGAGAAAAAGAGTTGTATTGGATATTTGATGGAGATCAGTGTCTTTTTCCAATCTTTATTTGTGATTTACATCATATTTCCATTTCTAGTAACTTTGAACCTAAAGTTTGTTTTGAAGCATCTTCTTTATAACATGTTTTATGTAACTTTAAAATAATTCTTACGGCTCATTTATTTTTGAATATCTTTAAAATTGTTGGACCAACTTCTCGTTACCTTCAGACAAAAGGTATGGATTTATTATCAGATTGGGGTATGATAGATTCTAAAACAAGAAATTGGACGGCTAAGTTTTGACTGTATTTTAAACAAATCTATACATTTTTCGAATAATATTAATGATTTACTTAGTAGTATGAATCTCCCTGATGATATATTAGTTTCAAGTACGTTTCCTGTTACAAGGAAAAGCAGAAAAAAGAGAATGTATGATGAAATATGCGAAGATGAATCACCAGAATTACCACTAGACAAGTTTAGAGTAGATCAAACAATAGTTGACCAGATAACTATAAGTTTAAATGAACGTTTTACTGACAACAATAAATTGATAGCAGATGTTCAGTACTTATTACCTAAAAATTTTAAACTAATTGAACAAATGCCAAATACTGCATTAAAACATTTGGCAAATTTAGCAAATTTAGAACACATACAACTTGGTTTAGAACTTAAAAACTTTTCTAAAGTTTATCCATAGATAAACATGTCTACAATAGATAAAACTAAACAAATATACCATCAGCTTGATACTGAATCAGATGAAAATACAGATGACAATGAATAGAATATGTATGAGAATACAGCATTTCCTTGTAAGTAAAATTAAAATAAAAAACGTTTAAAAAGTAGTGTTAATAATTATAATAATGTATAAAAGTTTTTCGATATAGACATTTATTTCCACTTATTAATTATGATTATTATTATGCTGTGCATTTGAATTAAAGTGCATTTTATTTTGGTAATAGTGAAACTTAGTTTTGTAAGTACATAATTTGAATTATGTAATTACGCATTGTCGGACTGGTTCAAAAAGGCCCAGTCTGCGATTTGAAAAAAGGGCCCAGCCAACAGGAAATGGCAAATGTTTTGATCAGCCCAAAAAAAAACTCGCTCTCAATCAAATTTTCATGTACATAGTCACATAGAACATTTTTTTTTCAATACAATTTCTATCCTTCATATTTATCATACAGCACAAATAACTAAAAACAACTGAAATTCAATCATTCGATATATTAACTGGTATTACTATACTTTAAATATAAATGGTATATTAGGCATATTTTCAAATGCTAAGACATTTTCTGCAGGTCGTTAGTAAATTGATGACAAGAGACCTATCTGAGGTTTTTTATTATCAGACAGGGGAAATCCCTCCTATTCAACCCCCCAATTACGCCACTGGGGTATACTGGCTACATCACGTTCTGTGACATCAAACATTATAAAGAAAAACGCTGATTCAAATTGTGTCAAACTGTGCACTAGTACAATACTTATCCAAAATATAATAATTCAGTTAAAAACAGTTATAATGCGAAATAATACCAAGTCATACGCATACGCCCGTATAAATATAATATAATATTATTTAAGATCATGTCAGAGCACTATTTGTTTCATCTCTCTGGCAAACGCTCAACATAGGCATAACGCATTACGCAGAATCATTTTTTCTATGTTTTGCAGTAATCTTAGAGTAAAATCACCTATTACAAATGAGTTAGAGAATAATATTTTTGAAGGAGTGACATATCGATTTATCTAAATATTTTAATTGCCAGGTAAAAATGCGTGAAAATTTAATACAAGGCTCTTGATATATTGTTTCAAACACAGATGAAATATATTATTAAAAACCAATATCACAATTTTTTTTTCTAAGTATATAAAGTTTAAATATGGATAAAGTATAATAAAATGTGCAAATTATTTTGAGCTTCTTATTTTGTTGTAATTCAAAAACAAATAACTGGCAATTTCAAATTTAAATTTTATTAGTTTTATTTCTATAAATTCAATAAAGTTTCTTAATTGTTGGGCCAAAAAGCACGAAAATTTGATACAAGGCTCCTGATATTTTGGTACAATATTAAATTGAAAAATATTAAAAATACATATGTCCACATAGTTCGCGCGATGTTCACATTTATGTTTCAGTACATTTTGTGTCATATTAAATAAAGTTAAATATATTAAAATGTCAAACAGTATATTGTTTTTAATGTTCAAAATACAACACTATCTACCAGAAAATATACTGAAGTTTAAATTGAAGTATTTTTTCAACTGCTTTTTGTGTATATATTATACTTGTCTATTATTAAAATGATAATTGTTTCCCAGATCAAGAAAATGTTTTCTCTACATAAGTTACCCTACTATTTTTGCGATGAAGAAGAAAGAACATTTTATGACGATTTAGAGACCATAGAAATCGACATTCAACATTGTTGTATTGATTTGTTGAGATTTTTAAAAATTGAGACAAAATCAAATATTATGAATGACAATATTGATTTAAACTATGACGGTAAGTCTAAAGATAGCGTAGATAAATGATATGGTCTGTGCGAATATAACGCAAAAAGAACGACTGTTTAGCACATTTTTAATGTCGCACTATTTACCCTTTTTTACATAAATCAACCAAAGATCCTTATTAATTGATGTTTAAATCAAAAGTTAAATACCACCCGGGTCAATCACTTTCATATCTCTTTATCCGAGCCTGCAGTATACATACGATATCGATCGATCGTATTGGGGCAAATAATAATAATGCTCGTGAATGAGGGTAGGGATTTTGAGCTCTGAAAGTATTTATTCAAATAGTAGTGCCAGGTCGTTTGGAAGATTTCTCCAAATATGTTGTTTAATATATTTGTTATAATGGTCAAACTTTATTTTTTTTTAGAATACTCGATGATTGAGAAGGTCACAGGTAGTTCGATGAAAGTCACGGGTTCCCATGGACGTGAACCGTATGCATGCTGGCGGCTGCCAATAGACAGCTCGAGTGCCTTAAGTACGCACACGACCGGGGCTGTCCATGGGACGAGTCGGTATGTGAGTACGCCACGGCCAACAGCAACCTGGAGTGCCTTAGGTACGCCCGAGAAAAGGGTTGTCCATGGGACTTGTACGCGTGTGAAAAAACGGCCAGAAGTAGGCAACTTGTGTGCCTGGCGTACCTTAAAGAGAACGGCTGCCTTTTTGACATGTCCACGTGTGACGAGGCAGCGTCAAACGGGCACGGCCAATGTCTGGAAAACGGTTGCGAGTAGGACGGACGCATTCCATGGTAATATTATCTCAATGTATTATCATGATAACCAAAAATTCATTGTCTATCCTGGTTGAAATCGAAATTTTGTATTTTTTCATTTTAATTCAGCTGAAATCGGGTTATGCAACTAAAGTTGGAGTTCATCCGAAGTTAACAGCCTCAGAAAATGACTAGACGGTTTTCAATAAAAGTGTACAGTGTAACCTTAGTGTAAATTTTAGTATATTGCAGTTGTTCATGATTTAGACATTTTATATAGCATACAATAAGACGTAATAGTTGAAATTAGATAACAAAAGTTTGAATAGACCCTGGTCTGCCTGTATAATACTTGCTTTGGAGTTCTCATTTTTTTAGAGATTTAGAGACCATAGAAATCGACATTCAACATTGTTGTATTGATTTGTTGAGATTTTTAAAAATTGAGACAAAATCAAATATTATGAATGACAATATTGATTTAAACTATGACGGTAAGTCTAAATATAGCGTAGATAAATGATATGGTCTGTGCGAATATAACGCAAAAAGAACGACTGTTTAGCACATTTTTAGTGTCGCACTATTTACCCTTTTTTACATAAATCAACCACTGATCCTTATTAATTGATGTTTAAATCAAAAGTTAAATACCACGCGGGTCAATCACCTTCATATCCGAGCCTGCAGTATACATACGATATCGATAGATAGTTATTTAACTATTTTTTTTTTTTTTCAACAAGTGTATACTCTCAATACAATATAATTATGACTGCCATTTTACTTGCAAAATGTTGGTCCACGCCAGAGGTTTAAATGAGTTCAATCGTCTTCTAAAGGTATTGGTATACACTATTAATTAATGTGACCAATGTTTATCAACAAGTGTATACTCTCAATACAATATAATTATGACTGCCATTTTACTTGCAGAATTTTGGTCCACGATAGAGGTTCAATCGTCTTCTAAAGGTATTGGTATACACTATTACTTAATGCGACCAATTTTTAAACAAATTAGTAGAAAATAACTATTAGGCTTGTGTGAATAACCTTGTAAAATATTACTACATTAAAGTTTTAAAGTCAAAAAGTTATACATTTTATAATTTTATTAACATAAACCAACAAAAACCCATAAATGCAAATATTTATTAAGTAAATTATTGAATTCTATGAAATTAGGTATTACTCATAAGTCATGAATCAGGAATTAAAGTAAAATAATGTTAAATACATTAGCAAAATAGCAAATCTAGATATAAGTATCTAAAATATTCTGATTTGTTCCACTTTTCATTATGATATCATTATGGAGAATATGATTTAATAAAAACAATGATGTCACATTAGAAAACTTAGGAAATTAAGAATACACTTAGATTTGTGATGAAAAGGCTAATTTGAAATTTGAAATCCTAGATATGTATAAATGAACAATGACTTTTAGATATAGATATTTAGGTGCTGAAATAATTTGAATTTTTCCATTAAAGTAAAAATATATCATCAGACACAACAACGGCACAATATGAATAATATGGAGAATATTATTTAGTAAAAAAATGTTGTCATGTTTGAAATCTTAGGAACCATGACTTTTAGAGAAATTAAATGTTGATTTTTCATAATAATTTACCATACATAGAATTGCAATGAAAAAGCTAATTTGAAATTTGAAATCCTAGATAGGTACAATAATGAATAATGGCTTTTAGATAAATTGAAGAATAATTTTATTGAGAATAATGACGACTATGAAATTTAAAAATGTCTTATTCAAAATGGTTCAACTTGTCTACATTTCAAGAATTTAAAAAATGTTTTAATTCTTAAAAAAGTAAACATTTTTCTTCAACTGTTTGAAGAAAATGGATCATATCCAATAAAACAGTTTTAATTTAAATCAATGGGCTAAATAAAAATTAAGTTAACTCATGAGTCAGGAATCGAAGTAAAATAATATTAAATACATTAGTATTATATAGATATTTAGGTGCTGAAATGAACTGAATTGTGCCACTTAAATACTTAATATAACACTGTATAAGGTATAATGTATTGATAATAGATAAGTAAATGTATTAACATTACCACTCAGAAAATAAAACTGGATTAAGCATTTTATATTATGTTATTCTTAGATATCTATCTTGCGTAGGTACGTAAATTGTTATACTAACATAATTAAATACGACTGAAGGCATTTACAAATTGATAAATAATCAAACTATACATATCCTCAAATTTTAACTAATGATGGTGATGAATACAAATATAATTTTTCTATGATACAAACAAGTACCTTCTTAGAGTAAATAGAGTTCTTAGAGTCTTCTGATGTCAGTTTAAAATAAATGCAAACATTTCCAGACGATAACAACCAGTTGACGAAAATTCAAACGCACTAACTACAATGACTTAAAAATATCAACCAGATTGAAATAATGAAATATTTAGATATTATTTATTTGAATTTATATTTAATTTAACTTTTAAGTTTAAAGCATTTTCGTGGTTTTAAGTGTTTTAACTGTCATATAAAAATTATGAAGTAAAAATTGACAAGCGTTATCAATTATCATAGAGATAGCACACGTGCACACGATTTATAGACCTAACCTTGGAGCTTGTATAGATTAGTATATCAAAGATAGGTACTATCACTGAGTAGCGCTATGACAATACTACATACTATACCTAGGTATACACGTTACATTGGTAAACATCAAATAATTTTAAGGTTATAAAATATAATATAATTTATCATTGATAAAATTATATGAAAGTTATAATATCAAACCTTAGATTATATCTGAGTATCAAACGGTATACTGTAGTACTTTGAACTGACTACTGTATACTGTAATAAATTGATAATTCGATACCCGGATTATTAAGGTCGTACAACGGAAGCACTTTTAGTATTATTCACTGTTGACATTTTATAAATTAACACCAATATTCAGATGTCGATAGCTCCTTCAATTATTATCACATAAATGTAAATGAACCGTCAAAATTCATTAAAAATTAAACTGTGCACGAATCATATTTCAAAAATATAGGTTCCCATTTGAATTTTAATAGTTGACCCTCAAACCTCCCCATCCTAATTAATAAAAAAAATATTTAATATCAAATTAATTTAGATTATATGATTCAAAACAGTTTTCACATGAGTCATTTTCCCCTAATTTAAATATATCATGCTGAAATCTGCTGTCACTTGAAATTTGGAACACCCTGTATATATTATTCTAATTCATTAATTAATTATACATTTCAAAATTACATGTACTAGATTTATTACATATTTTCTTCCTGTACAACACAGTATGTGTGTAATCAAATCATTACTGTACGAAGAACAACTTCACCAAAGAGTGTAAATGTCCACGGCATTTTTTTGTGATGTATTAAAAACACCTCCAAATAATTTTTTCTGTTGTTTCACGTTCTTTTTGAAATAAGAAAGATTTATATTTTAATATTATTCCTCCTTTTTGGCTGGTAATATACTCCATAATGCAAGCTGTGTGCCGTGTTATATTGTCAAACGGATAGTGTCGTATACTGTCTGTACGAAGCAAACCAATTAATGTTATCTAGTAACTAATCTTGCAAATAATAAAATATATTGCGATAATAATGACGCGCGAGATTATTGATGTGCTATGAAATGAACCGCGACGTTACTTCCGCGACATTATTTTTTTTTTTTTTTTTTTTTTTATTAATCAGAAAAATAATATTTAAGAAGATTACATATTAAATAAAACCTTAAATTGATTTATCTTTCTCCTGTAAGCTTACGCGTATTACCGCGACGTTACTTCCGCGATATTATTACCGCGACAATATTGTCGCGATAATTTGACGGTACACCTTTCGATACTATCTACTTTCTCTAGATGATTTCTAACTCTTTCTTTGTTGTAATTCGGCTTTTTATACTCGTTTTTCTTCCCAAAAATGAACTTTCTCTTCTAACTTCATACATTTTTTTTCTGAATAACCTGACTTCAGAATGACTAAGATGCTCTGATTTTGGGCATTTGCATAGTTCTTGTCGTATAAGTTTCTTTGGCTTAACGTTAAAATCGCTTGCTTCGCTCTTTAAAAGAGACATCACTGTTTAGTGATGGTTTCTTCAACTAATTCATCATGACTATTTTCACCATTTATTGAAATTACTGTTTTTAAATTGGCAGTTAACTTAACAGTGAGAGTGTGATTACGATTCATGCAACGAAAACTTTAGTTGTTTCTTTGTTTTCTCTAAACTCACTAAATTTACAACTATTAATCGCAACACACTTTTATAAACATCAAAAATGTTCACGTCCATAATTACAAAGATTAAAATAATCTAGCCGATTGAAAATAAAAAAAGGAACTGAACATTAAAACATTGAAACATATGTCCTTGTAACTGGAGTTAACCGAACTTAATTCACAATAAAAGCATATAAAACTAAAAACCTTCCCTGTCTGGACCGTTTGGAGATCCTCGAAGATGCACTCACCGTCAGTGGTCTTGGGATTTCGGCCCAAGTGACCTCGTAGTTCGTCTCGTAGGCCGTCCCAGTTAGAGCGGTTTAAGATGATGTGGTCCGCTTTGTCTGAGCCACTCTGGCAGTGCATGCAGCAGTATCTAAGGGCGCATTCCACGCGGCACAGCTAACAATGAAAGCACCCGTGTCCGGTTACCACTTGCGTCAGGTGGTATTATCAATGGATCTTAGGGGCGTCCTATTCTTCTATCTTGCGATGTTCAGAATTAGATGACTGGTCCATGACGCCTTGGTGGATTCTGTCTATTTCCTTTTCCATTCGGCGATGGTGACCATCCTCTCCTCTTTCTTGATCTTGCATATCGAAAGTGGAGGGTTACCCGATTTCCACAGAAAAAACGTTTATGACATTATTATTTTTTCACATTGTTTTTACTTTCTTAACACGTTGATGGACAGTTTTGTGGCCGCAGTGGAAAAACAAACGATCTTTAAAACGTCAATTTTAGTACTGCTGTAGGGTTTTATGCTATAGGGCAGTGTAAAATTGTCCACTGAGATGTCGGGGGACACAATAATCTATCCCCTCATAAGACACCATTGAAAATATCACTGCTATTTAAGTGATGACAATTTTTGGAAGGTTTTTATGATACTGCTATAGCAGTAATATTTAAGTGTCCCCCGACATCAATTTTTGAAATTACTGCTAGGTAGTACTACCCACCAACGTGTTAACAGTCTTGTCATTACCAACCTTTAATAGTTGACCTTTTACTGGTCTCCTATAACATGAGTGTTATCACTTCATGTTCCTCTTTTTTTTTTTTATTCATATATATATATATATTATTCTAATTCATTAATTAATTATACATTTCAAAATTACATGTACTAGATTTATTACATATTTTCTTCGTGTACAACACAGTATGTGTGTAATCGAATCAGATTTAGTATAATGTATCTCTTCACAATTGTCACAAATTACACTTTTTTTATTTTTCCGGTATGAATCTTTGAATGTCTTGTGATGAGTGCTTTTGAGTTAAATAATGTAACAGAATTTGAAAATGTTTGACTCAAATGCGCTGTCTCATCTGTATCCATATGAACAATTAATTCCGACGAATGGAATTCTTTTTTTCGCGTTTAGCTCCCATTTGTAAATATTGATTATGATTATTACGATCTGTATCATGTACAAATTCTGGTTTCACAACACTATTGAATACCACATCATCACAACTAATAAGTGGAATATTTAGTAATCTAGAAGAATGTATAATATTGAGAATTGTACTGTGCATATTACTGTTATACTTGGAATTTCCTTCAGAATTATTTTTATACTTTCTAAATGGTTCCATACTGAATAATGTCCAACTTAGTTTCTCTTAATTATAGGTATTCACACTGTAAATGACTTAGCTGTTTACAAAAGATCAAATCTATTCTTTTTCCATTGACCTTGAATATTTATAGGTGATATAAGTTCATTATGTAATAAGCTGTGAACTTTTACTATGTTCTTACTATACAGGCGTTTGCATCCAACTACACTACATTTTTTTGCCATTATTGGCTATTTAATGTCATAATCCAAGTTGATCTGTTCAAAATGCTTCAATTTTTCAGTATTTCACAGTATTTGAGTTGTGGCATGTCCTTGTAACTGGAGTTAACCACACTTCATTTACGATAAAAGCAAATAAGACGAAAAGACTCTCGACTTCTCTGTCTGGTCCGTTGCGAGGTCCTCGAATAGGTGGCCGCACAATATGCACTCACCGTCAGTGGTCTTGGGATTTCGGCCCAAGTGACCTCGTAGTTCGTCTCGTAGGCCGTCCCAGTTAGAGCAGTTTAAGATGATGTGGTCCGCTTTGTCTGAGCCACTCTGGCAGTGCATGCAGCAGTATCTAAGGGCGCATTCCACGCGGCACAGCTAACAATGAAAGCACCCGTGTCCGGTTACCACTTGCGTCAGGTGGTATTATCAATGGATCTTAGGGGCGTCCTATTCTTCTATCTTGCGATGTTCAGAATTAGATGACTGGTCCATGACGCCTTGGTGGATTCTGTCTATTTCCTTTTCCATTCGGCGATGGTGACCATCCTCTCCTCTTTCTTGATCTTGCATATCGAAAGTGGAGGGTTACCCGATTTCCACAGAAAAAACGTTTATGACATTATTATTTTTTCACATTGTTTTTACTTTCTTAACACGTTGATGGACAGTTTTGTGGCCGCAGTGGAAAAACAAACGATCTTTAAAACGTCAATTTTAGTACTGCTGTAGGGTTTTATGCTATAGGGCAGTGTAAAATTGTCCACTGAGATGTCGGGGGACACAATAATCTATCCCCTCATAAGACACCATTGAAAATATCACTGCTATTTAAGTGATGACAATTTTTGGAAGGTTTTTATGATACTGCTATAGCAGTAATATTTAAGTGGTCTGTGCGAATATAACGCAAAAAGAACAACTGTTTAGCACATTTTTAGTGTCGCACTATTTAAATTTATATATTTGTTATAATGGTCAAACTTTATTTTTTTTTAGAATACTCGATGATTGAGAAGGTCGCAGGTAGTTCGCCGAAAGTCACGGGTTCCCATGGACTCGAACTGTATGCATGCTGGCGGCTGCCAATAGACAGCTCGAGTGCCTTAAGTACGCACACGACCGGGGCTGTCCATGGGATGAGTCGGTATGTGAGTACGCCGCGGCCAACGGCAACCTGGAGTGCCTAAAGTACGACCGGGAAAAGGGTTGTCCATGGGACTTGTACGCGTGTGAAAAAGCGGCCAGAAGTAGGCAACTTGTGTGTCTGGCGTACCTTAATGACAACAGCTGCCTTTGGGACATGTCCACGTGTGACGAGGCAGCGTTAAACGGTTACGGCCAATGTCTGGAATACGCGCTGGAAAACGGTTGCGAGTAGGACGGACGCATTCCATGGTAATATTATCTCAATGTATTATCATGATAACCAAAAATTCATTGTCTATCTTGGTTGAAATCGAAATTTTGTATTTTTTCATTTTCCTTCAGGTGAAATCGGGTTATACAACTAAAGTTGGAGTTCATCCGAAGTTAACAGCCTCAAAAAATGACTAGACCGTTTTCAATAAAAGTGTACAGTGTAACCTTAGTGTAAATTTTAGTATATTGCAGTTGTTCATGATTTAGACATTTTATATAGCATACAATAAGACGTAATAGTTGAAATTAGATAACAAAAGTTTGAATAGACCCTGGTCTGCCTGTATAATACTTGCTTTGGAGTTCTCATTTTTTTAGAGATTTAGAGACCATAGAAATCGACATTCAACATTGTTGTATTGATTTGTTGAGATTTTTAAAAATTGAGACAAAATCAAATATTATGAATGACAATATTGATTTAAACTATGACGGTAAGTCTAAATATAGCGTAGATAAATGATATGGTCTGTGCGAATATAACGCAAAAAGAACGACTGTTTAGCACATTTTTAGTGTCGCACTATTTACCCTTTTTTACATAAATCAACCACTGATCCTTATTAATTGATGTTTAAATCAAAAGTTAAATACCACGCGGGTCAATCACCTTCATATCCGAGCCTGCAGTATACATACGATATCGATAGATAGTTAATTAACTATTTTATTTTTTGTAACCAAGAGCAACCTTATAACAAACGAAATACAATTAATATATTATTTTTTGGCCGAACCTGTTGTATTTTTTTCATTCTGATTTACCTACTTTAGATTTAATTAAAAGGTTTTTTTCATACAAATTTTTTCTACGGCCACAAAAAAAAAAAATTAATTAGATAAATAAGGTGATGCGTTTACAACCATTTGTTGCCTTTGAATTTTATTCAAGTATAAGATAAAAGAATGACAATCCAAAAAAAAACCTTTTCTATGTAAATTGGTCCACAAGTACTTTTTAGATGTATTTAAAAAACTATTATTAAACGTCTATAGTATTCTTCAATATTTTTAGATGGTGTATTACAAGAGGCAACTTCTTGTGCTTCTAAAAATAATTGTTTAAATTCATTGTCGGCATTACTTCTAAGTCGTCGGAGAATAGACACTACACTTTCTACTTGGTTAACTGCAGTTGATAGATCTATATCTGTCGTTTGAAGTATTTTACTTATTGGTAAAGTATAAGCTAATAATTTTTCTCATAACAAAGTAATGAAACAATAAATGTAGATTGACGAATACCATTTAAAAGTAAAAATGCACCTGATGAAGAGTCTTTACAGTTCCGCGATTGAATTTCTTCTAACGCCGCCACTACAGGTAATAAAAGTTGATTAAATACTATTATTGAATCGTGTCGTTCAACCCATCTAGTTGGACATAGTTGAACAAGTTTAATTTTATTAATATCAGGAACTAAGAGTTGAATTTGATTTTTTAAAATAATTTGAAGTTTTGGTGTATTAAAAAACGTGTATACTTTTTCTATAACACCAAAACTATTCCTAATAGGTACTACATCACCAGCATTAGACAAAGCCAAATTTAAGCTGTGTGAAACACAATGTACATAGAGTGCAGTTGGATATTGTTCTATTATAAATATTAAATTTGCCACTCATCGCTGCAGCCCCATCGTAGCCTTGTCCACGTAAATAATTTATATTAATACCTACCACATGAATTCAATGTTGTTAAAAGTACATCTGCTAAATTTTGACCCGAAGTTGATTCTACTGGTACAAATTTTAAAAAATTTTCAACTATTTTAAAATTGTTTACATCGGTTAATTCAATATATCTTATACACAATGCGAATTGTTCAATAGAGGAAATATCAGACGTTTCGTCAGCGAGTATAGTAAAACATTTAGAAAAGCTATATTTTAGAAAAACCCCATATGATAAAAAAATTGCCCGGAAATGGTTCTGTATTGGTAATGAGCTTAAAGCAATGTACTGTCCATTTTGTATTGCTTTTAGTTCATCTGCTACCATGTTTTCTAAGGGTTGTAATAACTTTAAACATATTTATGAAGTTGTTAAAATACACGAAGATTCTTTAACACACAGACGCTCTGTAGAAGCGTTTATTCAATCCACTAACGAAAAATCCATTGAATTTGGTATTAATAACAATTTAATGACATTAAAGAAAAATCAAATTCTAGAAAATATCCATGTTATAAACGAAATATTTGAAATTATAAAATTACTTGGTCGTCAAAATTTACCATTTAGAGGTTCTAAAAATTCTGAAAGCTTATACAAATGGAATGATGAAGACAATCTAAATAAAGGAATTTTTTTGGAGTTGGTACAGTTTACTGCTAAACGAGATGCTACACTGTACAAACATTTGAATACTGCCATAGAAAATAGCAAACACAGAAAAGCAAATTTGGAAAAGAAATCATTGGTTTCTTGTGGTAGGGGTTCACTTGTAACTTTACTGTCTAAAAATACAGCGAATAAAGTTATTCTATCTATTGTGAAGTCAATAAGAGATAAAATTAAATTGGAATTAGGTGAACAACATTTTAGTTTGCAGATTGATAGTACACAAGATGTTAGTGTTGTAGATCAGGCAGCAGTGTGCATCCGGTATATTTATGAAGGAGAAGTAAAAGAAAGGCTATTAGCCTTATTAAAAGTGGTAGATTCTTCTGGAAATGGCTATTATAATATGTTAAAACAACTTTTTTCTGAACATTCGATTAAGTTCAACAATATCATTGGTGAATCATTTGATGGAGCAGCAAACATGAGAGGGGAGTACTCTGGTCTAAATCCAAAATTAAAAACCAAGAAAACCCAAAAGCCATTTATATATGGTGTTACAGTCATTTACTCAATTTATGCATATGTGATACTTGTAAAAGTTTGGATGCTAAGAATTTATTTGGATTTTTGAATCGATTATCAACATTTTTTAGTGAATCATATAAACGTATGCTTGTTTGGTTACAAGAAATTAATTCAAGTTTGGGTTCAAATAAATTAAAAAAATTTCAAAAAATAGGGGAAAATAATACACGATGGTGGCCTCGAGAAAAAGAGTTGTATTGGATATTTGATGGAGATCAGTGTCTTTTTCCAATCTTTATTTGTGATTTACATCATATTTCCATTTCTAGTAACTTTGAACCTAAAGTTTGTTTTGAAGCATCTTCTTTATAACATGTTTTATGTAACTTTAAAATAATTCTTACGGCTCATTTATTTTTGAATATCTTTAAAATTGTTGGACCAACTTCTCGTTACCTTCAGACAAAAGGTATGGATTTATTATCAGATTGGGGTATGATAGATTCTAAAACAAGAAATTGGACGGCTAAGTTTTGACTGTATTTTAAACAAATCTATACATTTTTCGAATAATATTAATGATTTACTTAGTAGTATGAATCTCCCTGATGATATATTAGTTTCAAGTACGTTTCCTGTTACAAGGAAAAGCAGAAAAAAGAGAATGTATGATGAAATATGCGAAGATGAATCACCAGAATTACCACTAGACAAGTTTAGAGTAGATCAAACAATAGTTGACCAGATAACTATAAGTTTAAATGAACGTTTTACTGACAACAATAAATTGATAGCAGATGTTCAGTACTTATTACCTAAAAATTTTAAACTAATTGAACAAATGCCAAATACTGCATTAAAACATTTGGCAAATTTAGCAAATTTAGAACACATACAACTTGGTTTAGAGCTTAAAAACTTTTCTAAAGTTTATCCATAGATAAACATGTCTACAATAGATAAAACTAAACAAATATACCATCAGCTTGATACTGAATCAGATGAAAATACAGATGACAATGAATAGAATATGTATGAGAATACAGCATTTCCTTGTAAGTAAAATTAAAATAAAAAACGTTTAAAAAGTAGTGTTAATAATTATAATAATGTATAAAAGTTTTTCGATATAGACATTTATTTCCACTTATTAATTATGATTATTATTATGCTGTGCATTTGAATTAAAGTGCATTTTATTTTGGTAATAGTGAAACTTAGTTTTGTAAGTACATAATTTGAATTATGTAATTACGCATTGTCGGACTGGTTCAAAAAGGCCCAGTCTGCGATTTGAAAAAAGGGCCCAGCCAACAGGAAATGGCAAATGTTTTGATCAGCCCAAAAAAAAACTCGCTCTCAATCCAATTTTCATGTACATAGTCACATAGAACATTTTTTTTTCAATACAATTTCTATCCTTCATATTTATCATACAGCACAAATCACTAAAAACAACTGAAATTCAATCATTCGATATATTAACTGGTATTACTATACTTTAAATATAAAAGGTATATTAGGCATATTTTCAAATGCTAAGACATTTTCTGCAGGTCGTTAGTAAATTGATGACAAGAGACCTATCTGAGGTTTTTTATTATCAGACAGGGGAAATCCCTCCTATTCAACCCCCCAATTACGCCACTGGGGTATACTGGCTACATCACGTTCTGTGACATCAAACATTATAAAGAAAAACGCTGATTCAAATTGTGTCAAACTGTGCACTAGTACAATACTTATCCAAAATATAATAATTCAGTTAAAAACAGTTATAATGCGAAATAATACCAAGTCATACGCATACGCCCGTATAAATATAATATAATATTATTTAAGATCATGTCAGAGCACTATTTGTTTCATCTCTCTGGCAAACGCTCAACATAGGCATAACGCATTACGCAGAATCATTTTTTCTATGTTTTGCAGTAATCTTAGAGTAAAATCACCTATTACAAATGAGTTAGAGAATAATATTTTTGAAGGAGTGACATATCGATTTATCTAAATATTTTAATTGCCAGGTAAAAATGCGTGAAAATTTAATACAAGGCTCTTGATATATTGTTTCAAACACAGATGAAATATATTATTAAAAACCAATATCACAATTTTTTTTTCTAAGTATATAAAGTTTAAATATGGATAAAGTATAATAAAATGTGCAAATTATTTTGAGCTTCTTATTTTGTTGTAATTCAAAAACAAATAACTGGCAATTTCAAATTTAAATTTTATTAGTTTTATTTCTATAAATTCAATAAAGTTTCTTAATTGTTGGGCCAAAAAGCACGAAAATTTGATACAAGGCTCCTGATATTTTGGTACAATATTAAATTGAAAAATATTAAAAATACATATGTCCACATAGTTCGCGCGATGTTCACATTTATGTTTCAGTACATTTTGTGTCATATTAAATAAAGTTAAATATATTAAAATGTCAAACAGTATATTGTTTTTAATGTTCAAAATACAACACTATCTACCAGAAAATATACTGAAGTTTAAATTGAAGTATTTTTTCAACTGCTTTTTGTGTATATATTATACTTGTCTATTATTAAAATGATAATTGTTTCCCAGATCAAGAAAATGTTTTCTCTACATAAGTTACCCTACTATTTTTGCGATGAAGAAGAAAGAACATTTTATGACGATTTAGAGACCATAGAAATCGACATTCAACATTGTTGTATTGATTTGTTGAGATTTTTAAAAATTGAGACAAAATCAAATATTATGAATGACAATATTGATTTAAACTATGACGGTAAGTCTAAAGATAGCGTAGATAAATGATATGGTCTGTGCGAATATAACGCAAAAAGAACGACTGTTTAGCACATTTTTAATGTCGCACTATTTACCCTTTTTTACATAAATCAACCAAAGATCCTTATTAATTGATGTTTAAATCAAAAGTTAAATACCACCCGGGTCAATCACTTTCATATCTCTTTATCCGAGCCTGCAGTATACATACGATATCGATCGATCGTATTGGGGCAAATAATAATAATGCTCGTGAATGAGGGTAGGGATTTTGAGCTCTGAAAGTATTTATTCAAATAGTAGTGCCAGGTCGTTTGGAAGATTTCTCCAAATATGTTGTTTAATATATTTGTTATAATGGTCAAACTTTATTTTTTTTTTAGAATACTCGATGATTGAGAAGGTCACAGGTAGTTCGATGAAAGTCACGGGTTCCCATGGACGTGAACCGTATGCATGCTGGCGGCTGCCAATAGACAGCTCGAGTGCCTTAAGTACGCACACGACCGGGGCTGTCCATGGGACGAGTCGGTATGTGAGTACGCCACGGCCAACAGCAACCTGGAGTGCCTTAGGTACGCCCGAGAAAAGGGTTGTCCATGGGACTTGTACGCGTGTGAAAAAACGGCCAGAAGTAGGCAACTTGTGTGTCTGGCGTACCTTAAAGAGAACGGCTGCCTTTTTGACATGTCCACGTGTGACGAGGCAGCGTCAAACGGGCACGGCCAATGTCTGGAAAACGGTTGCGAGTAGGACGGACGCATTCCATGGTAATATTATCTCAATGTATTATCATGATAACCAAAAATTCATTGTCTATCCTGGTTGAAATCGAAATTTTGTATTTTTTCATTTTAATTCAGCTGAAATCGGGTTATGCAACTAAAGTTGGAGTTCATCCGAAGTTAACAGCCTCAGAAAATGACTAGACGGTTTTCAATAAAAGTGTACAGTGTAACCTTAGTGTAAATTTTAGTATATTGCAGTTGTTCATGATTTAGACATTTTATATAGCATACAATAAGACGTAATAGTTGAAATTAGATAACAAAAGTTTGAATAGACCCTGGTCTGCCTGTATAATACTTGCTTTGGAGTTCTCATTTTTTTAGAGATTTAGAGACCATAGAAATCGACATTCAACATTGTTGTATTGATTTGTTGAGATTTTTAAAAATTGAGACAAAATCAAATATTATGAATGACAATATTGATTTAAACTATGACGGTAAGTCTAAATATAGCGTAGATAAATGATATGGTCTGTGCGAATATAACGCAAAAAGAACGACTGTTTAGCACATTTTTAGTGTCGCACTATTTACCCTTTTTTACATAAATCAACCACTGATCCTTATTAATTGATGTTTAAATCAAAAGTTAAATACCACGCGGGTCAATCACCTTCATATCCGAGCCTGCAGTATACATACGATATCGATAGATAGTTATTTAACTATTTTTTTTTTTTTTCAACAAGTGTATACTCTCAATACAATATAATTATGACTGCCATTTTACTTGCAAAATGTTGGTCCACGCCAGAGGTTTAAATGAGTTCAATCGTCTTCTAAAGGTATTGGTATACACTATTAATTAATGTGACCAATGTTTATCAACAAGTGTATACTCTCAATACAATATAATTATGACTGCCATTTTACTTGCAGAATTTTGGTCCACGATAGAGGTTCAATCGTCTTCTAAAGGTATTGGTATACACTATTACTTAATGCGACCAATTTTTAAACAAATTAGTAGAAAATAACTATTAGGCTTGTATGAATAACCTTGTAAAATATTACTACATTAAAGTTTTAAAGTCAAAAAGTTATACATTTTATAATTTTATTAACATAAACCAACAAAAACCCATAAATGCAAATATTTATTAAGTAAATTATTGAATTCTATGAAATTAGGTATTACTCATAAGTCATGAATCAGGAATTAAAGTAAAATAATGTTAAATACATTAGCAAAATAGCAAATCTAGATATAAGTATCTAAAATATTCTGATTTGTTCCACTTTTCATTATGATATCATTATGGAGAATATGATTTAATAAAAACAATGATGTCACATTAGAAAACTTAGGAAATTAAGAATACACTTAGATTTGTGATGAAAAAGCTAATTTGAAATTTGAAATCCTAGATATGTATAAATGAACAATGACTTTTAGATATAGATATTTAGGTGCTGAAATAATTTGAATTTTTCCATTAAAGTAAAAATATATCATCAGACACAACAACGGCACAATATGAATAATATGGAGAATATTATTTAGTAAAAAAAATGTTGTCATGTTTGAAATCTTAGGAACCATGACTTTTAGAGAAATTAAATGTTGATTTTTCATAATAATTTACCATACATAGAATTGCAATGAAAAAGCTAATTTGAAATTTGAAATCCTAGATAGGTACAATAATGAATAATGGCTTTTAGATAAATTGAAGAATAATTTTATTGAGAATAATGACGACTATGAAATTTAAAAATGTCTTATTCAAAATGGTTCAACTTGTCTACATTTCAAGAATTTAAAAAATGTTTTAATTCTTAAAAAAGTAAACATTTTTCTTCAACTGTTTGAAGAAAATGGATCATATCCAATAAAACAGTTTTAATTTAAATCAATGGGCTAAATAAAAATTAAGTTAACTCATGAGTCAGGAATCGAAGTAAAATAATATTAAATACATTAGTATTATATAGATATTTAGGTGCTGAAATGAACTGAATTGTGCCACTTAAATACTTAATATAACACTGTATAAGGTATAATGTATTGATAATAGATAAGTAAATGTATTAACATTACCACTCAGAAAATAAAACTGGATTAAGCATTTTATATTATGTTATTCTTAGATATCTATCTTGCGTAGGTACGTAAATTGTTATACTAACATAATTAAATACGACTGAAGGCATTTACAAATTGATAAATAATCAAACTATACATATCCTCAAATTTTAACTAATGATGGTGATGAATACAAATATAATTTTTCTATGATACAAACAAGTACCTTCTTAGAGTAAATAGAGTTCTTAGAGTCTTCTGATGTCAGTTTAAAATAAATGCAAACATTTCCAGACGATAACAACCAGTTGACGAAAATTCAAACGCACTAACTACAATGACTTAAAAATATCAACCAGATTGAAATAATGAAATATTTAGATATTATTTATTTGAATTTATATTTAATTTAACTTTTAAGTTTAAAGCATTTTCGTGGTTTTAAGTGTTTTAACTGTCATATAAAAATTATGAAGTAAAAATTGACAAGCGTTATCAATTATCATAGAGATAGCACACGTGCACACGATTTATAGACCTAACCTTGGAGCTTGTATAGATTAGTATATCAAAGATAGGTACTATCACTGAGTAGCGCTATGACAATACTACATACTATACCTAGGTATACACGTTACATTGGTAAACATCAAATAATTTTAAGGTTATAAAATATAATATAATTTATCATTGATAAAATTATATGAAAGTTATAATATCAAACCTTAGATTATATCTGAGTATCAAACGGTATACTGTAGTACTTTGAACTGACTACTGTATACTGTAATAAATTGATAATTCGATACCCGGATTATTAAGGTCGTACAACGGAAGCACTTTTAGTATTATTCACTGTTGACATTTTATAAATTAACACCAATATTCAGATGTCGATAGCTCCTTCAATTATTATCACATAAATGTAAATGAACCGTCAAAATTCATTAAAAATTAAACTGTGCACGAATCATATTTCAAAAATATAGGTTCCCATTTGAATTTTAATAGTTGACCCTCAAACCTCCCCATCCTAATTAATAAAAAAAATATTTAATATCAAATTAATTTAGATTATATGATTCAAAACAGTTTTCACATGAGTCATTTTCCCCTAATTTAAATATATCATGCTGAAATCTGCTGTCACTTGAAATTTGGAACACCCTGTATATATTATTCTAATTCATTAATTAATTATACATTTCAAAATTACATGTACTAGATTTATTACATATTTTCTTCCTGTACAACACAGTATGTGTGTAATCAAATCATTACTGTACGAAGAACAACTTCACCAAAGAGTGTAAATGTCCACGGCATTTTTTTGTGATGTATTAAAAACACCTCCAAATAATTTTTTCTGTTGTTTCACGTTCTTTTTGAAATAAGAAAGATTTATATTTTAATATTATTCCTCCTTCTGGTAATATACTCCATAATGCAAGCTGTGTGCCGTGTTATATTGTCAAACGGATAGTGTCGTATACTGTCTGTACGAAGCAAACCAATTAATGTTATCTAGTAACTAATCTTGCAAATAATAAAATATATTGCGATAATAATGACGCGCGAGATTATTGATGTGCTATGAAATGAACCGCGACGTTACTTCCGCGACATTATTTTTTTTTTTTTTTTTTTTTTTTTATTAATCAGAAAAATAATATTTAAGAAGATTACATATTAAATAAAACCTTAAATTGATTTATCTTTCTCCTGTAAGCTTACGCGTATTACCGCGACGTTACTTCCGCGATATTATTACCGCGACAATATTGTCGCGATAATTTGACGGTACACCTTTCGATACTATCTACTTTCTCTAGATGATTTCTAACTCTTTCTTTGTTGTAATTCGGCTTTTTATACTCGTTTTTCTTCCCAAAAATGAACTTTCTCTTCTAACTTCATACATTTTTTTTCTGAATAACCTGACTTCAGAATGACTAAGATGCTCTGATTTTGGGCATTTGCATAGTTCTTGTCGTATAAGTTTCTTTGGCTTAACGTTAAAATCGCTTGCTTCGCTCTTTAAAAGAGACATCACTGTTTAGTGATGGTTTCTTCAACTAATTCATCATGACTATTTTCACCATTTATTGAAATTACTGTTTTTAAATTGGCAGTTAACTTAACAGTGAGAGTGTGATTACGATTCATGCAACGAAAACTTTAGTTGTTTCTTTGTTTTCTCTAAACTCACTAAATTTACAACTATTAATCGCAACACACTTTTATAAACATCAAAAATGTTCACGTCCATAATTACAAAGATTAAAATAATCTAGCCGATTGAAAATAAAAAAAGGAACTGAACATTAAAACATTGAAACATATGTCCTTGTAACTGGAGTTAACCGAACTTAATTCACAATAAAAGCATATAAAACTAAAAACCTTCCCTGTCTGGACCGTTTGGAGATCCTCGAAGATGCACTCACCGTCAGTGGTCTTGGGATTTCGGCCCAAGTGACCTCGTAGTTCGTCTCGTAGGCCGTCCCAGTTAGAGCGGTTTAAGATGATGTGGTCCGCTTTGTCTGAGCCACTCTGGCAGTGCATGCAGCAGTATCTAAGGGCGCATTCCACGCGGCACAGCTAACAATGAAAGCACCCGTGTCCGGTTACCACTTGCGTCAGGTGGTATTATCAATGGATCTTAGGGGCGTCCTATTCTTCTATCTTGCGATGTTCAGAATTAGATGACTGGTCCATGACGCCTTGGTGGATTCTGTCTATTTCCTTTTCCATTCGGCGATGGTGACCATCCTCTCCTCTTTCTTGATCTTGCATATCGAAAGTGGAGGGTTACCCGATTTCCACAGAAAAAACGTTTATGACATTATTATTTTTTCACATTGTTTTTACTTTCTTAACACGTTGATGGACAGTTTTGTGGCCGCAGTGGAAAAACAAACGATCTTTAAAACGTCAATTTTAGTACTGCTGTAGGGTTTTATGCTATAGGGCAGTGTAAAATTGTCCACTGAGATGTCGGGGGACACAATAATCTATCCCCTCATAAGACACCATTGAAAATATCACTGCTATTTAAGTGATGACAATTTTTGGAAGGTTTTTATGATACTGCTATAGCAGTAATATTTAAGTGTCCCCCGACATCAATTTTTGAAATTACTGCTAGGTAGTACTACCCACCAACGTGTTAACAGTCTTGTCATTACCAACCTTTAATAGTTGACCTTTTACTGGTCTCCTATAACATGAGTGTTATCACTTCATGTTCCTCTTTTTTTTTTATTATTCATATATTATATATATATTATTCTAATTCATTAATTAATTATACATTTCAAAATTACATGTACTAGATTTATTACATATTTTCTTCGTGTACAACACAGTATGTGTGTAATCGAATCAGATTTAGTATAATGTATCTCTTCACAATTGTCACAAATTACACTTTTTTTATTTTTCCGGTATGAATCTTTGAATGTCTTGTGATGAGTGCTTTTGAGTTAAATAATGTAACAGAATTTGAAAATGTTTGACTCAAATGCGCTGTCTCATCTGTATCCATATGAACAATTAATTCCGACGAATGGAATTCTTTTTTTCGCGTTTAGCTCCCATTTGTAAATATTGATTATGATTATTACGATCTGTATCATGTACAAATTCTGGTTTCACAACACTATTGAATACCACATCATCACAACTAATAAGTGGAATATTTAGTAATCTAGAAGAATGTATAATATTGAGAATTGTACTGTGCATATTACTGTTATACTTGGAATTTCCTTCAGAATTATTTTTATACTTTCTAAATGGTTCCATACTGAATAATGTCCAACTTAGTTTCTCTTAATTATAGGTATTCACACTGTAAATGACTTAGCTGTTTACAAAAGATCAAATCTATTCTTTTTCCATTGACCTAGAATATTTATAGGTGATATAAGTTCATTATGTAATAAGCTGTGAACTTTTACTATGTTCTTACTATACAGGCGTTTGCATCCAACTACACTACATTTTTTTGCCATTATTGGCTATTTAATGTCATAATCCAAGTTGATCTGTTCAAAATGCTTCAATTTTTCAGTATTTCACAGTATTTGAGTTGTGGCATGTCCTTGTAACTGGAGTTAACCACACTTCATTTACGATAAAAGCAAATAAGACGAAAAGACTCTCGACTTCTCTGTCTGGTCCGTTGCGAGGTCCTCGAATAGGTGGCCGCACAATATGCACTCACCGTCAGTGGTCTTGGGATTTCGGCCCAAGTGACCTCGTAGTTCGTCTCGTAGGCCGTCCCAGTTAGAGCAGTTTAAGATGATGTGGTCCACTTTGTCTGAGCCACTCTGGCAGTGCATGCAGCAGTATCTAAGGGCGCATTCCACGCGGCACAGCTAACAATGAAAGCACCCGTGTCCGGTTACCACTTGCGTCAGGTGGTATTATCAATGGATCTTAGGGGCGTCCTATTCTTCTATCTTGCGATGTTCAGAATTAGATGACTGGTCCATGACGCCTTGGTGGATTCTGTCTATTTCCTTTTCCATTCGGCGATGGTGACCATCCTCTCCTCTTTCTTGATCTTGCATATCGAAAGTGGAGGGTTACCCGATTTCCACAGAAAAAACGTTTATGACATTATTATTTTTTCACATTGTTTTTACTTTCTTAACACGTTGATGGACAGTTTTGTGGCCGCAGTGGAAAAACAAACGATCTTTAAAACGTCAATTTTAGTACTGCTGTAGGGTTTTATGCTATAGGGCAGTGTAAAATTGTCCACTGAGATGTCGGGGGACACAATAATCTATCCCCTCATAAGACACCATTGAAAATATCACTGCTATTTAAGTGATGACAATTTTTGGAAGGTTTTTATGATACTGCTATAGCAGTAATATTTAAGTGGTCTGTGCGAATATAACGCAAAAAGAACAACTGTTTAGCACATTTTTAGTGTCGCACTATTTAAATTTATATATTTGTTATAATGGTCAAACTTTATTTTTTTTTTAGAATACTCGATGATTGAGAAGGTCGCAGGTAGTTCGCCGAAAGTCACGGGTTCCCATGGACTCGAACTGTATGCATGCTGGCGGCTGCCAATAGACAGCTCGAGTGCCTTAAGTACGCACACGACCGGGGCTGTCCATGGGATGAGTCGGTATGTGAGTACGCCGCGGCCAACGGCAACCTGGAGTGCCTAAAGTACGACCGGGAAAAGGGTTGTCCATGGGACTTGTACGCGTGTGAAAAAGCGGCCAGAAGTAGGCAACTTGTGTGTCTGGCGTACCTTAATGACAACAGCTGCCTTTGGGACATGTCCACGTGTGACGAGGCAGCGTTAAACGGTTACGGCCAATGTCTGGAATACGCGCTGGAAAACGGTTGCGAGTAGGACGGACGCATTCCATGGTAATATTATCTCAATGTATTATCATGATAACCAAAAATTCATTGTCTATCTTGGTTGAAATCGAAATTTTGTATTTTTTCATTTTCCTTCAGGTGAAATCGGGTTATACAACTAAAGTTGGAGTTCATCCGAAGTTAACAGCCTCAAAAAATGACTAGACCGTTTTCAATAAAAGTGTACAGTGTAACCTTAGTGTAAATTTTAGTATATTGCAGTTGTTCATGATTTAGGCATTTTATATAGCATACAATAAGACGTAATAGTTGAAATTAGATAACAAAAGTTTGAATAGACCCTGGTCTGCCTGTATAATACTTGCTTTGGAGTTCTCATTTTTTTAGAGATTTAGAGACCATAGAAATCGACATTCAACATTGTTGTATTGATTTGTTGAGATTTTTAAAAATTGAGACAAAATCAAATATTATGAATGACAATATTGATTTAAACTATGACGGTAAGTCTAAATATAGCGTAGATAAATGATATGGTCTGTGCGAATATAACGCAAAAAGAACGACTGTTTAGCACATTTTTAGTGTCGCACTATTTACCCTTTTTTACATAAATCAACCACTGATCCTTATTAATTGATGTTTAAATCAAAAGTTAAATACCACGCGGGTCAATCACCTTCATATCCGAGCCTGCAGTATACATACGATATCGATAGATAGTTAATTAACTATTTTATTTTTTGTAACCAAGAGCAACCTTATAACAAACGAAATACAATTAATATATTATTTTTTGGCCGAACCTGTTGTATTTTTTTCATTCTGATTTACCTACTTTAGATTTAATTAAAAGGTTTTTTTCATACAAATTTTTTCTACGGCCACAAAAAAAAAAAATTAATTAGATAAATAAGGTGATGCGTTTACAATCATTTGTTGCCTTTGAATTTTATTCAAGTATAAGATAAAAGAATGACAATCCAAAAAAAAACCTTTTCTATGTAAATTGGTCCACAAGTACTTTTTAGATGTATTTAAAAAACTATTATTAAAAAATGTATTACACCTTAATTTTGTTAAGGAATCAAGCAGTTTTATTTTTGCATTCGATTTAATTTTTTTTGTTTTTATTGAAAGTACAAAACAAGTATTTATAACGCGTTGAACACGTTTATTTAAATACAACTGAGTGGATCATTCTAATATTCTATTTGTTTAATTTTTTATTTAATGACCTCGAGTAGCCTGTAACTTATTAATTACACAACAACAATAATTACTAAATATCTAATTTGGACAGCAATCATACTGTAATTTATATTTTAATATTTGTTACGCCCTAAAAACTCCAACGCATTTAAAGTTCGATTTTGACAACATTTATTAAATTTAAGATCTAAAAACGATTACGTAGTTAACATTTAACAATGTATAAAATGTTCAACATATATAACCATGGGTTCAACATTTAAGACATGGTTCTACTTTAAGGTTATACTTTAACCAAAATATCTCAAAAATACATATAAAAACACAGTTTAATTTTATAGTTATTTTATGTTCCAATTTGGAGAAACCTAATTACATATTACATAAACACGAATAATAATTTTAGGTAGTTATTTTGTTGTTATTGTGTATTATTAATTCAACTTAACGTACTTTTAAATTATTAAAAGAGAACATTTCTAGTAGCGTCAAAAGCATTGGGAAAAACAATAAAAAAAATAAGGAAAAACGATCATTTCTATTTCAGGTTTTGACAAAATCTATTTTGTTTTTAACAAAAATTTGAAATCAACTGTAACTACTTACTTAATTGTATTTGTATTACCAAAATACATATTAAGTTTAATGTTACAAACAGAAATATTTTTAATTCTAAAATAATTAATATTGCAATTAAATTATGGTGTTCATAAATTCAAATTTTGCAGTGCCGTTTACACATATTATACTAAAACATAGTCAAACAGTCGCGGATGGTAGGTAGGCACTAGGCTGTGAAAATAATCGTAAGATATGTTATTTATCAAAGTATCGCATTTAGTATTCGATACTTCATATGATTGTACCGAGATACAAGATACAATCGTATATAAGATACGTGCAGATCAGGGGGGTGTTGGACACGGTTATTTTAGTTGCCCCTTGAAATTTATTTGTATTTTTTAAAGATAGGAATACTTATTTTATACTAATTTTATTATTTTAAGCTGTGTGTTTACCATTTTTTTCCTTGCAAATCGTATACCTATGTCCCACGCACATCGCTTTTGTGTATTGAGATCGTACACACCCTTTACGTATTACATTAAATGTTATAAGAAGGTATTGTGTTACAATTCGTTACGAGATCCGTTTCAATATAATTACCGCATATTATATAACTATAGGTAGGTAATATGTAACTACTAACTTGTACTTACAATTCTAGATCTACAGGCCACGGTCCCCTGCACTCTCAGTGGATTCATCGATTTTTCTATATTCAGTATAAACAATAACGTATTTTCTGGCTCATAATGATTTTCGTACGTTAAGTTCCTTTTAAGTAAAATATAGCCATCTATAGAATTTAATATAATAATATAATATGTGAACTATATATAATATATATATGGTAGGTATACAATATATATCGCGATAACTCATTTGTTATAATAATTAGTTTATAATAAATAACAATAGTTGTACACACGCATGTCTACTAGTACATTGCATATAACATGTACCTAGTATAATATAATCTAATATTCATATTCAACCATAGACAATAAATGAACAGTTTTGATTGTCTTTTTATTATTTTATGATGTTTACACTTGAATCGCGTGTAAAATAAATATAATTTAACTGTATCCTAACTATGCACGCGAAAAAAATGATGTGTGTTTATTTATTTTTATTTTTGTGTCTCATCACGGATTGTGGCAGTAAAACTGCTTCGATTTTCTTCAGCAGTAAGATACTATTATAAGTTTTCAAAAGCGCCAAGAAAAACAACATACAAATTAAGGAAAAACAGGAACTTTTATGCAAAATTGACTATGGTTTTTGGTGTAACTTTGAAACAAATGACCATAGATATGAATTCTTAACTAGTTGTTTATATTTGTATTATCTATACTCTATAAAATTCTCAAAATATTTTGATTTGTTGTTAAAGGTCTAGGGACATTTTCAGTTTCCAATTTTCTTAGTTTTTTTTTCTATGAATGTCAATTAAACTTTATTTGTTGTATAAAAATACTTGGAAATGTAATACAAGGCTCCTACTATATTGTTACAATGACATTTGAAAAATATTTAAAATTCTTAGGCACAGTTTTTTTTTTATAAGCATTTAAAGGTCAAATTTTTAGACCATTGAATATTCACTCGATTTCTCATGTAACGATTTTCTTATTTTGTTGTAATTCAAAAACGAATAACTGTAGATACATGCAAATATTACTGAATGTTTATTTTATCAATTATTATACTTGATAAAATGTTCAATATATTTTGACTTGTTTTGGGCAGTTTAAGGACAATTTTATATTTCAATTTTTTTATTTTTCTTTCTATGAAAATCAATAAAGTTTTATCTATTGGGCCAAAAAGTGTAAACATTTAGTACAAGGCTGCTGATATATTGTTACAATAGCAGATGAAAAATATTAAAAATACATACTCATTATTTTTTTTTTTTTATAAGCATTTAAAGATCGAATTTTGTGAACATTTATCAAATTTAAAATTGAATAATAATTTTGTAGTTAAACATTTATAAAATATTCAACTTTTATAGCTAATGATTGAAAATTTAAAACAACATTCCACGTAAGTAGTTAATTTTGTTAAAAAATCTAAACAATACATAGACACAGTTTATTTTTATAGTCATTAATTAAATTTGGAAGAAATTACATAAAAAAAAACCTATTTTATTTACTTTTTTATTTATTTTGTTATGAATTTATGATTGTATAATATTATTTGTTTGTACTTGGAACTTCTAAAGTATACTATTATATGTCTATGATAGTATCAGGGTTTGTTGTTGATGTATAAAGCGTTATAAGTATTGAATGAAAATTGTGATATGATTAATTTGGAATTAATTATAGGAACCTATTATACCTATTTCATTTTTTTTTTAATACAATAGACAAGTATATAATATATATTTTTATACCTAGACTGATATACTGTCTCCGCTCAGAATCGTATCAATAACATATTTTTAATGGGTGCGAAAGCTTAAAAATTTAAGAGAAGGCTCCTAATAAAATGTTTCAAAGACCGATGAATATATTAAAAATCCTGAGTCACAGTTTGTGCGACAGCTGCACGTCAAGCACGATGACGCGTGGGCGGCCTACACGTCGTATTTTTCAATTAGGTTTTACCATATATGTTTTGTATTGTAATTTAAATAATTGTTGAACACCTATAGAAAAATATAAAAGTTGTACCTGGGGCCTATATACATAGGTCCAGACAAGTATAACAACGAGCAGTGTCCGTTATTTTGCCGTCGTGGACGCCGAGCCGTCGTAGCCGCCGCCCGACCCTACATTTGGCAAATCCGTTTAGCCAGATTAAAGTATCAATACGCGTATTGAGGGACAAGTTTTTATCTTAACGACTTAAATGCGATAATCGCTCTATACAAATATAATAGCTACATAACCGCTCTATAGAAATATTAATAAAACAATAAGTAGGTATTACAAAAAATATAGCAATTTGTTCACTACTACGTTTACTTACTTTTATTTTATATAATCTTAAATGTAAACAAAAATTATAAAAAATAGTTAAAATTGCAATAAAATTAAAAAAATAGCCAAAATTGAATTTATTGCAATATAATATTTTTTTGTTTAAATTAAGAGTTTAACGAAACATATTTTAAACCCACTCATCAATAAATATAAGCATTTACAAAAAACATGCAAATGCAACAACTTCACTGCCCTAGTTATAAGTATCGAATGAAAATTGTGATGTGATTAATTTGGAATTTATTATAGGTACCTATTATACCTATTTCAATTTCTTTTAATACCATAGATAAGTATATAATATGTCTTATACCTAGACTGACAAATAGTTTTCGCTCAGAATCGTATCAATAAAATTTTTTTGATGGGCGCAAAAGCTTAAAAATTTAATAGAAGGCTCCTAATATAATGTTTCAAAGACCGATGAAAATATTAAAAATCCTTAGTCACAGTTTGTGCGACAGCTGCACGTCAAGCCCGATGACGCGTGGGCGGCCTACACGTAGCGCGTCGTGTGTGACTTACCTCGTCGGTGACCTGTCGATAGCCCTGTATTAGTGGGTGAGTGGAGTGTGGACTGTATATTATTGGGATGGTTCAAATAGCTTACGGTCTAGGGTTAGTGCAAATAATAATATAAGACACAAGACGATTGGCTTATGAATAAGTTTACAAATAATTCAAATACAGAATAACCAAAAATTACTAATAACGTCGCGTACCTATCGCGAATAAAGGTAAACAATGGTAATTAACAGAATAATTGTGTGTACGACCTGATATGGAGTTGGTGAGAATTCAGCGGTTGACCCGGTGCGACGATGAGACGGCTGCGGACGTTGAACTCTGGTGTGCGGCACTTGCACCTCCGTCGAATGTGACGAAAAGCTCGACGACACCGCGTGTGTGCGGCCTATATCGATGGCGGAGTGGGAGGGTGATCCAGATTGGGCGGACGCGTGCAAGAAATGTGTACTTACGGTAGATCCGAAAAACCGCCATGCGTGGGCGTCCGGTGTCGGGGGGCGTAGGACGCGGCACAAATTACCACGAACTGCTCACCGCGGTTCGAATTGCAGTGGAACGAGCGGACGAACAAAACACGTTGGCGCGTATATGAGCGAATCGAGGGATAAACGTCGTCCGGACGGCACATCAATAAAATAGATCTCGGTAAGAGTACCGCGATCGGTGGTTTCGCACTGCGACGAAGGCGCGGTCGGACGGAAACCACGTGGCCACGTGGGTGACTGCGGCTCGGGGACGCACGTCGAAAAGATCTGACGAACAAAAAAAATAAGCCGTGGTGTCGACACGGGCGGCCGGAACTCGAATCGTGGACACAAAGACGTGCTCGACGAGTTAATGAGCGCGAGGGCTCGGGTGCACAAACCAAAACAAATTATGGCGATTTTAAAGGCCACGGGGCACCGGTTCGCTAGCAAGAGCACGCGGCTCGTACAATCTGCCGAGACGGCTGAGAAACGAAGACGTGTGTAGCGGCGGGTGCTGGGGACCGTCGGCCAGACCGCGACGATACGTTCCCCTTCTCCTGAGGTGCAAAGTTCGTTAGCTCAAAGTTTTTCGGTGGCGGCGGCACAGCGATAACGTTGCGACGTAGCCGGACGCACACAACCGCGCAAATACGAATTGCCGATTGTGTACCTACCCAACACGGTTTTTTGTTATGAGCGTTTAAAGTTCGAATAATATTATGAAAATCGTCCTACAAATCTACTTTGGTCTATTGAATAAAGAAAAACTTGTCATAGTACTCTACCTTGAACTATATTTTATTGTGGTGGGGCCGCTAATCGAATCCGTTATAGCATTGGATTATTAGGCTCACTCGCAGGACTAGGTGCAGATATCGTGTGTGACGAGCGAAGCGCAATAACAACAAAATAACTACCTAAAATTATTATTCGTGGTTATTTAATATGTAATTATGTTCAATAAGGAACATAACATAAATGTAAAATAAAACTGCGTTTTTTATATTTTTGACATTTTTCTGTTAAAGTATAACCTACATACGTAGAACCATGTTTTAAAGTTCAATCCATGGCTATAAAAGTTGAACATTTTATACATTTTTAACTATAAAATCGTTTTTAAATCTTAAATTCAATAAAATATGATGTCGAAATCGAACTTTAAATGATCATAAAAATAATTCTGCCTAAGTATTTTTTAATGTTTTTAACCTGATACTGTAGAAATATATCTGATGACTTAATGTATTCAATTTTGAAGATTTTTGGCAAAACAAATAAAATTGTATTGTCATTTATAAAAAAAAAAAAATTAAAATTATAGAGATTTTAAATTTTAAATTATCTCAATTAAATTTCTTCACTATTAATTATTAAAAAAAAATGTGAATAAAGTAATTTATATATAACCTATTTAAGTAGTTCCTTGTTTTAAATTTTCAATCGTAAGCTATAAAAGTTGAACATTTTATACATTTTTAACTACAAACTAATTATTCAATTTTAAATTTGATAAGTTTTGTCAAAATTCGATCTTTAAATGCTTATAAAAAATATTGTGCCAATATATTTTTAATATTTTCCAACTGATATTGTAACATTACACGACGATTGTAATGATAATGACTGAGTGGCCCGTTCGCACTCGAGACGTTATATAAATTAGACGATGCCAAAGTTGGCGAATACACCGCACCGTACTTTATTCCGTGATCAAAACGTTGAAAGGTGATGCGACGGAAACGGATACGAACGCGACACCGACAAAAGCGGCGGGCACGGAACGACTAATTAATTGTGTAAAAGCCTCTATTCGCGAAAGCCGGTTCGTGCTATTGAGAGGCGGGGAGTGGGGTCTTCTAGATCATTCTATGACCTATCGGAGTGGGTGGACTGTGTTTGCGCCTATACGCAAAAACCTCGATTGCGCTTAAAATACGTTAAAATACTTGTTTGCGCCCATTACGTTACAAATCAATAAATTTGGCAACAACGTTTTCCCAACTATTTTCATTTTTGAACCACTGTGAAATATTGGGAAATTTAATTTCTATATCAGTCGTGACTCGATATACCTTCATAGAATACTTATCTTTAATCATATCTAACTTCTTACCTTTGCTATAGATAATTTTTATTACCTACATAGTCGATATACGGCATTTTACGGCGGTATTTCTAAAATCTCGATCGCAGATAGTCAGTCGTCGCTGTACTTCACTTAATTACACATTTCAGGTTGGTGTATTTTTTTTAACAAAATAAACTTTGTTAAAATAATAAACTAAAATTTTTTTTGCACCATCGTTCCTAACTCATCGAAATAAGTATATTTCATAAATAAATTCAAAAAATGTTCTGGGTAGCTACATAAATTTATGCTGAATCCTTATAAGTAGGGCTGGGATTTTTATGCCCTAAAAAACCTCATAAAATACAAAAAGTTAGCCGGTCGACTTTGATCCTATTTCAATTGAACTATATATTAAATTATTTTTACTTATTAATATATTTTTTTTTTTAATAACTATAAAATATGTTTAATTTTTAACTGTCAATCAAATGTGTCCAGTTTTGAACTATCAACCTTTCAAATTTCCCTTTTTAACAATAGAATAAATATGTGTGGATATGAACGGTAAGTGTGTGGTTATGATGATCGCTGAAACGTTCAAGTAGTATTATTGAAGATTCAATAAACCTGTCTACTTATATACAAAATATTCAATAGCCTTAGTCCTGTTAGGAGGGGATGAAGTACCTATAAAGTATAAACTAAATACCTAGATAATTATGTAAATATGTACCTAATAAGCCTATACTTATTATCTAGGTAATATTGTTCTGAGTCAATAGTGGTATAACTTATACCTAATACATTCAATAACATTGGTACCTAGGTACTTATATGTTACTCGTCAATCCGCAATCGTATACCATAATAAATCTACACTGAAAAAAATCGGAGTGGTTTTGTCAACAAAATTGATCTGTTAAATGATAAATTGTTGCAATAACCCTAATACCGTAATACAAGCTATAGTATTTTTTACATCCAACCAAACGTTTTGTTACAAGTATTAATTTATTCTTGTTATTTAGTGTTATGTTGTATACACTAATTACTATGTAATAGTAATGATATATTTTGCATCTACTGCAAGAATGAAATTCTAACGGTTTATAATGTTTCTCCAAGTATAAAAATTTAAACGCAGCAAGAATTAAACGGTGCTCGCAAACAAATAGTATTTTAGTCCTTGCAAGTAGTGTTTGTTAAGTACAACTAAAATGTATTGTTACAGGCAGCCAAAAAGATTTGTTACAATTATTTGTTGTGTTGTAACTACAACAGATATTTGTGATATTACTGTAATCTCAACAACTATTTAGTAAAGTATACAATATCCACAATTAGAGTAGCGATAACGGTATAATATTATGGGAATTCCAGGATGCGTGCGATACACGTGTCACACACACACACTTATATCCATTCCGCATTTCCACAGTCCGCCGCCGAAATCGTTTGTAGCTTTGCTTATTCGTATCTAACTGTATTTCGAAACTGTTGTCTTTTACAGTTTTACTCTTTCAGTTTTTGGTTTTTATACGTTATTATTTAGTGCATTTACTAGTTACTATACTTGTGACTTGTCTATAGTCTATATAGTGTTACATCTTTCATTATAAATACATAGTCAATATTTAAGATCTAAGTATGGCAGACGAAGATGTCGTGGATTTTCTAAATGCTTGGGATCTCTCACAATATATTCAAATATTTCGAGGTGAGTCTCAAAACATTTAAAACTACCTATGTACGTACCTTTTATTTAAATTATACCTACCTAGCTTAAGTAGACATTTACAGACAAAACTAAACCTACATTTTTTGCGTTGTTACAATTGTAACAATTAAATAAACATTAATGCCATGGACTCTGACGAGATAGGCATCTATTTGAACTTAAAAATGTTATTTTTTTCTTCATCAGGCCCTGTAGTCTCACCAAAAGTCAAACATTTTTAATATTTTACCAGCCTATTAAAATCTAGGGTGGGGCCCTCAAATAATGCCACAGTTTTTTCATATAAGTTTATTAGAAATATACCTTAAAAACAATACAATAGGTATTTTCTGATATTATTTGATTTCAAATTTAACTTTGATATGTTTATATTGTAATATATTTTTCTCATATTTTTTACATCTTTTCCATATTTATTAAAAAATATGTTTAATTCACTAAATCTTTTTTGAAGCGTATTATGTTTTTTTTGAACATATAGGTAAGATCATATTTTAAGAAACTAAAAATCCGCTCTCTATTCATAACCAATTTGTAATTCATACTTACTAATACTTAACCTTTAATTTAAATGTTAATGTTGTTCTACTGATGGATGAACTGAATTTAGTTATTTATTTATTTATTATGTTATTTTATAGAAAATGAAATAGATATTAAGACATTAGGATTGCTAAGTGATGATATGATAAGAGAGTTGGTACCCATTATTGGTCATCGAGCTAAATTGAAAACTAATATTGATCAATGGAGATTAATTATACAAGGAATGACAGGATCCTCAGAAATTAATGTAAAGTCCAATATAAGTCTAATTATTATTTGTTTGTGTATAATGTATCATGATATACCTATGTGTATCATATATTTTTATTTTAAAGTACTTACCTATTTAGTTATTTGAATATTATTTAATTTCACAATAGATATATCACTAAAAAATATATAATTAAACTTATTTTTTTTTCTTTTCTTAATCATTTTCTTTTTATTTAGTTTGAAACAGAGCTAAATCAAAATTCAAGTGAAGAACATACCAACTTAAAGGTAAATTAAAATAATTTCATACCTCTGTATTAAAATATATTCTTTTAAAGTAAAATTTGAATTTAGCCTACACTAACGTCAACTACTTTGTCAGCTGAGAATCATATTTTAATAAATCTGGACGATTTGGGAGTAGTGCAACAAAGTGAACAACAGTCTAAAGAAGTACCAAGTTCACTGCAATCACCAACAAATGTAAATACATTAAACATTTTACATTTTATTTCAACGTTTGTTATAATATTATTTATTAACACAGGCTGTTTCCTATATAATATGTGATCATAAAAATATAAAATAACCAATAAAGTTAGGGGAAGGGAAAGTGCGTCACTAAAAAAAGTTCAACTTATATTATGTTTTCAAGCTTAAATTGTAGGTTTATGATCTCGCTATAAGTATCATATTTTTACATTATCATGCAATATTATCGTACAATATTTAAGTTATGTCTGCTACAATATAACTACCTATCTGTTATTATACTTATATATTTAAATGAAGTAGGTATTTACCCCAATGACGCACTAACCCCATCTAACCCTACATACTGATTTACAATTATTTTATTTTTAGGAAATACTTTAAAACCATTTTAACCTTTTTTTTAAATTGTTGATACCTACTAAGTAATATATGATTTTAATTAGGATGATGTACACAACTTGCTCAAAAGTACAAACGAAGGGAAGTCATTATTAGCTAGTTTTGGACAAAGTGGACTACTAGATAGTGTAGGCCGTAGACGTCTCTGTAATCTTATTATAAATAGAGAACTTAAAGATGATGCACAGAAGCGTGTTTTATCTACAAGACTTCAAGACCTGGCCTATCAAATAACCTCAGTTTTTCACCAAGAGCGTACACCCACCTACTTTATTCCTTATATTTCATACGGTCCTGGACTGAAAAGATCGGCCAAAGGAAAACTACTAGACTGCCTAAATAACAGGAGAAGAGAATATCGAAAGTCTGGGTTAATACAAACATCAAGAAGAAGTTCGACATCCTCTTCTTCTAGTAGTTCTTTTTCCTTGTCAAAAGGACTCCAACACTCTGTTGAGGAGGAAGATGAAGAATTACATTCATCTGTAGAGGAAGGGTTGAAATGGTTACAAAATTCCAGTGACCCATGGGAATTAGTGGAAAAGAATTGGGATATAACCACTAATGTACGCTTAAAGAAGCTGATGTCAAAAAATGGTCAGTCAATTGCAAAGTATATGGAAGAATATCCAGCTCTTAAGAAACCATCAGGCTATCTACTTGTAAGTTTAATTGAAGCCATCTTATAAAATCAATAAAAAAAAAACTTATTTAATTAACTTTACTTATTTTTTTTTTTACAGATTTTAAAAGATTTCCAAGTGTCTTATCCAGGCAAAGAAAATAAATTGTATCAAAACCTGATCATTTACAAAAATAATATTTTTGAGTTGCTTAGAGCTAAAGTGAATAAAACAAGAGATGAAACTGTGAATAACATTTTGAACAAATATATAAAACTATATCTTGAAGGTTAGTTGAGATTATTTTTTTAAATTTTTTACTATACATACTACGCAAAAATTGGTTGGACCACAAAATTCTATATTGATACTCAATACTCATTTTATTTCTCTTATATTTGTTGAAGCCAACTGTGGATCTAAATCATATTTAAGGGTGAGGGGGCCACAAACTGTATGGGCATATCACATGTGCTTATAAGGCTGCAACTGATAACATGTTAACATGGTTACTATTATAATGAATTATGTAGATATTTTTATTTATGTACTGTACCTATGTAAAATAGTAGGTACGAGGTACCTACAAATTAACCTCTTAAAATATAAATGCATTTAATTTACTAGGTACCAAATGGTTCTTAGCCAACTATTCCAATTTATTTATTGCCAATTTAGTTTAAGTTACAATTTTTAAAACTTTCTTATTATAATCAAATGGTGTCAAGTCTATTATTTTAGATTTAAAAGATTATAATAGTACATATTATTTAGAAATAAAATATTCAATTTCAAATAGGCTAATTATTAATAAAACATATTAACCTAACCACAATTGTATAGTGAAACAAAGTTATATTAGGATATTGAATAAAATAAAAAAGTATTGTCCATATCTATTACAAATTTATGAAAAGCTTTTTTTTTATTTATTATGTTAATAATCTTGTCTATTTTGTTAATTTTTAGAAAACGAGGAAATCTCTAATATTATCACACTTTTAAGTCTCTCATTCCTCATAAGTGTTTCCAGCACAAGAAGCAAGAAGTCAAAAATTTGGAGACCTTCAAAAATCGAAGTGAGGGATGGTTTTATAACTCACGTGCGTAGTGATTCTGAAATCCAAGAAACTATTACAAGAAGAAGAAGCAAGTTGATTGAATTTGGCCAGACATTACAACCCTTTGTTATTATAGTTGGTCACAGTTTAAAAGAAATTTCATCATATTTGGTTGTTGTGGATAACACATTCTACCGATTAAACTCTATAATAGCATCTGTAGACTGCTGCTTCAAAATATTTTTAACTCTTAACGCTGAATATCCTGTTGAATCATCGGGAATTTGGTATTTCATTCAAAGAGGTTTATACAATTTAAAAACACCATGGGACAAAAATTACACAGCTGTGAACGCATTCATGTCAGATGTTGGTATTCGTCACACCGAAGATGAATAATATTTCTTCAAGTAAATTTTAGTAAACTATCTAGTAGATAAGAATTTTAATTGCTTTTATTTGTATTTGATACATATTTATATAAAATGGTGACTTGTTTTTTATGTAATCAGACATTTGATAGTATTAAAATTTTATTTAATCATTTCAATTTTTTTCATCCTGAACAGAAATTTGATTCTTATTTTTGTGCTGAAAATAATTGTTCTAGGTCTTTTTCTTTGAAGAATTCCTTTCGTAAACATTTGCTAAAACATACGTATGAATCACAACCCTGTACTGCTCCACAGCTTAATGATACAAATTCATTTATAGATGCAATTACCAACACTAATGTAATAACTGAAGTTGGTTATACACATAGTAATAGTGAATTTAATGGTAATTGTAAAGACAATTTAACTATTGATCCAGTTGAATTATTAAACCATTCGATAAGTTGTTTTCTTGCATCTTTATATGCTAACCCTATAATTCCAAGAAATGCTGTTCAAGTTGTGGTCGATGGCCTGGAGAAAGTTATCGTAGAAGGATTTTCTGCATACATTGAAAATTATATTAAAAAGATGTTGTCTGAAAAAAAAATATCTAGTGAATGTTTTACTGTTGTTGATAATATTACAAGTGTTATTAAAAATGCATTAGGTAATTTTAAAACTGAGCATAAAAGGTTTAATTTTTTTGCTGAGAAAGGTACTTATATAGAACCTAAGGAAGTAGTAATTGGCCAACGTTTAAACAAGATTATAAAGAATGGTGTCTCTATTCTTGAACCAATCAACTGTTCACAACAATTTATACCATTAAGCAAAGTGTTGAAACAATTTTTTTCACTTGAAAATATTCTTGGTGAAACTTTAGAAAACATGACGAATTTAATGAGTAACAAAAGTGTCTTAGGGAATTTTATTCAAGGTACTTTTTGGCAGAGTAGAATTAAGAAATTTGAAGGAAAGACTGTCTTGCCACTATTTTTATTTTTTGATGATTTTGAGAGTGGAAATGTTCTCGGTAGTCATTCCGGAATTCACAAGTTAGGAGCAGTTTATGTATCTCTTCCATGCATACCATTACACCGTTCTTCAATGTTGTCTAATATTTTTCTTACATTACTTTTTCATTCTTCTGATAGAGTAGAGTTTGGAAATAACGTAATTTTTAAACCTGTGATTGACGAATTAAACTTTTTGCAAAATGTTGGTATAGAAATTGATACTTCAGTATTTAAAGGTACATTATACTTTGACTTAGGTCTAATTTTAGGAGACAACTTAGGGCTTCATTCCATTATTGGTTTTGTAGAAAGTTTTTCTTCTAATTTTCCTTGTCGAATTTGCAATATAAGAAAAGAAAACTTGAGAGTTCAATGCTATGAAGATGAATCTCTCCTCAGAACAATTGACCAGTATTATATTCATTTAAATGAGAATAATGTAAGTACTACTGGAATTAAAGAAAAGTGTGTTTGGTTAGATGTCAACAATTTTAGTCTATATGATCAAGTCGGAGTTGATGTAATGCACGATGTACTTGAAGGTTGTGCCAAGTATATAATGGGTTTTATTATATACTACTATATTAATGAATTGAAACTATTTTCCCTACAAGTGTTCAATGAAAGGCTTTTTGGTTTTGATTTTGGACCTGAGCGTAATAAACCTTGTGCTTTAACTATGGAACATGTTAGTCAAGGGAATGTTCGTCAATCTGCTTCTGAAATGCTAATATTAGTTAGGTATTTTGGTTTAATTATTGGTGATTTTATACCTGCAGAAGAACCAGTATGGGCCCTGTATATACTCTTGCGTAAAGTTATAGATATTATGTTGTCATCACTAGTTGAAGAACAAAGTACTTTCTTACTAAAAACTTTAGTTGAAGAATTAAACGAGCTTTATTTGAAATATAGTAAAAAATCTCTTAAACCTAAATTTCATTTTTTACTTCATTACCCATCACTGATTAAAAAATTTGGTCCTGTAGGTAATTTTTGGTCTATGCGTTTTGAAGCCAAACATAGGATCTCTAAAATTGCGGCTAGATCATCTTTCAATCGACGTAATATATGCTTAACTTTAGCAATCAAACATCAGTTACAGCTAAATGATATATTTGGCAAGGGTAAATTATGTTCAAATGTAGTTGTAGGTCCTTGTAAGTCATTATGTCCAATGAAATCTCATGCAATAAAAAACGAACTCAATCTTGATCTTGATAAATCTTTAATTTGTGTTAGTTGGGCAACAATTGAAGGTATACGTTATAAAATAAAACATATATTAACCCAAGATATTTTGGAAAATAATAATTATAAATTTGTTTCTGTGAACAATATTTTTCTTTATGATTCTAATAGAATAATTTTTGAATGCAATTCTCTTTTAATGGTAGGATTTAATGAACATGTATATTCATATGAAGTGATATTTCCAGAAACAAATAATAATTGTTTCATTTTTCAAGATTCCCTGGTATCTCCTATCCCAAATAATTTAAATGTTACTCCAGATGGAACCAAATTTGTAACTGTAAGAAGCCCTTTGTAATTTAAACTTATACATGAAACTATTTTAGTTTTAATCATAAATTATTAAAATATAACAAATTGATTATGTAATTTGTAAACATTTATTTGTATCAATAAAATTTACTTCTTATCAAAATAATGGTGTTGAATTTTTGCAAAAATGTAATTCTGTAAATTGTATGTTTAGTGCACATTGGTGTGAAATATTAGGTGGTGCTAATTTTATTATTTTACTTATAGTTCATATTATGATGTATCCAAACCAATAAACCTCAGTAATTTACAAATTATTGGTGAAATAAATTAATTAGAAAAATTGGTGGTAAAAATCTGGAGGAGCCTGGGGGTACTAAGCCCCCCCAATCACCCCCTATGAGCAGCTATGATATTCAGTAACTACAACCAAAAAATATAATATATTTTGCACAAGTAGCGGTTCTGTTTGGTTATTTTAACAAACTAATTATGGTTAGCCTAACCTAGTGCGCTATGAATTTAACAAATTAATTATGGTTGGCCTAACAAAGTGCTCTATGAATTTAACATAAGAATCTTGTAATCATACAAAAATAGTTAGCTACTTCTAAGACACAAGAAATGTTCTCTTAACAATAATAGAACATAAAATTTGCTAGGTTTAAAAAAATATTCTGATCTACCAACAAACATTGTAATATTTTCTGTTATGATTACATAATGGTATTTTGTTGAGAGTATATAATTGCTGTATGCATTACAAATAAAGTTTAGTTACAACAACAAACAATATTACTGTTACAACTAGTAACAGCCAACCAGAATTGATTTGTACATACAACTAAAATTACTGCTGTCCCTGAGCCAGCTACTTTTAACAGTTATGGTAACCATATTTTTGTTAGTAGAACAATTATTTTTTTTCAGTGTACACGGTAATAGGTAGGTAAGTTTTCAGTTATACCTTACAGTAATTATACAATCATCAGTTAGCATTTAGTTGACTTTTAATATCAATAAAAGTGTAAGTAGGTTTAGTATTACTGTTAATGACTTAATTTATTAAATATGCAGCTCTAGGTATGAACTAGATTTGCTTTAATAAATTAGGTACTTATATTATAAAGTCCTAAATACGATAAAGCGGTAGGTAGGTAGATAATATTTGTTTTCTGGTATTTATATAAATTAATTTAATAGGTAATATTAAAAACACAACAATACTTAACAATGCCTATAATAATATTATATTGTAAGGCGTTGGTACCTAATGAAGTATTTAGGTACTTACTTTTAAGAGCAAGTATATAAACTACCCAGTAAACACTGTGATGTATATGATTATACTTATAATAGTCTAATATACCAACCACCAACTCATCATAGACATTAGAGGCAAGACTTACATATGGTATAAATGTTATTGATGTCTGTGATAATTATTCTAAAATTAGGTTTAAATATCAGGATACGTGTACTTACCAGACACCCTTTCCTTTCTTCAAAATATGAGTATGAGTAGGTATGCTGAATTCAAAAGTGTTTGAAAAAATGTACGAAAACTTACAATACAAAAGCTACGGCGCGGTTTGTATGATAAATCGAGCTTCGATTATCGAGGGTTGTAATATCTCAATTGTCTAGTGTGTAAAAAATGTTACACCATGAACCAAAATCGATTATTTTATCGAAAACAGTTTTGCATAAAAATTCCAGGTTTTCCTTAATTTGTTTTTTTGTTTTTCCCTGCGCTTTTGAACACTAATGCGAATATTGGATTTTGACCTCCCCAATGCACCAACTAGATTCACAATCCCATCGAACAAGACACTGTAGTTGAAATATCGAACCATTATTTCGACTACTTAGGATATAGGAAATATCTTAATATGTGACCATGTGACTAGACATTGCATTTATTTGCTGTTCAAAGTTTCAAACACAAAGCATTTATGATTTGATCTCCACCTACTTGATTTACTATGTCTCGTTCACAGAATCTTATGCATTAAGAATAATTATTCTAAATTGTCTTGTACAATAGTGGACTTTAATCGTGTTTTCAACAATTTTAGTTTCGAAAATGACCTTTCACCCTTAACTTGTGTCAGAGGCAGACTCAGTAAATATTTATACACTTTGCAAAATTCCGTGTGTTGTAAGGAATACATGTAATAATCAGTGATTATACTCAATGCGCATGATAGACATACATTGTACCTACATATTGTACACCATTGTTTTTCAACCTGTGGTATGTAGAACACTCGTCGGTGGTACGATAAGAAATCTCCATTTATAAAAATAATGGAATGGATCATTATTCACAATATATTTTATTTGGTTTTATTGTTTTATTATTGGTATTTTTCAATTATGTTTTACCATATATGTTTTGTATTGTAATTTAAATAATTGTTGAACACCTATAGAAAAATATAAAATGACGATACGGATATACCTATCTATACCATAATTGTTTAGCTCATTAACGTTTTATTTTCTATAAAATGAGGCTATTTTTGTCTCAAACACGTATAAAGTGGTCTGTTTTTTTTTTTTGTAACCTTTAATATTATATACCTTTTTAATTAACTTAGTAATTATGTAAGTGTGTACCTAATAAGCCTATACTTATTATCTAGGTACGCTTATACCTAATAAATTCAGTAACGTTGGTACCTATATGGTACTTATATGTTACTCGTTAATCCGCAATCGTATACCATAATATATCTACATGGTAATAGGTAGGTACGTTTTCAGTTATAACTTAATAGTAATTATACAATTATCAGTTAGAATTTAGTTATCTTTTAATATCAATAAAAGTATAAGTAGTTTTAGTGTTACTGTTAATGACTTAATTTATTAAATATGCAGCTCTAGGTATGAACTAGATTATGCTGTAGTAACTTAGGTACCTACCTAGATTATAAAGTCCTTAATACGAAATAGGTAGGTAGGTAGGTAATATTTGTTTTCTGGTGTTTATATAAATTTATTTATAACTATTAAAAACACAACAATACCTAACAATGCCTATAATAATATTATATTGTAAGGCTTTGGTACCTAATGAAGTATTTAGGTACTTACTTTTAAGAGCAAGTCTATAAACTACCTACCCAGTAAACACTGTAATGTATAAGATTATACTTTCTAATAGTCCTATGTTATTGATGTCTGTGATAGTTCTAAGGTTAGGTTTGAAGACCAGGATAAGTGTACTTACCAGACACTTTTTTTTCAAAATACGAGTATGAGTAGGTGTGCTGAATTCAAAAGTGATTGAAAAAATGTACGAAAAGCATAAGCTTAAAAATTTAATAGAAGTCTCCTAATATTATGTTTCAAAGACCGATGAAAATATTAAATATCCTTACAGTAGTAGTCACAGTTTGTGCGATAGCTGCACGTCAAGCCCGATGACGCATGGGCGGCCTACACGTCGCGCGTCGTGTGTGACTTACCTCGTCGGTGACCTGTCGATAGCCCTGTAGGAGGTTGGTGAGTGGACTGTATATTATTCGAATGGTTCAAATAGCTTAAGGTGTAGTGTTAGTGTGAAAAATAATATAAGACACAAGACGATTGGCTTATGAATAAGTTTGCAAATAATTCAAATACAAATATCGAGTAACTAAAAATTACTAATAACGTCGCGTACCTATCGCGAATAAAGGTAAACAATGGTAATGAACAGAATAATCGTGTGTACGACCTGATATGGAGTTTGGCGATACCACGGTGAGAATGCAGCTGTTGACCCGGTGCTACGATGAGACGGCTGCGGTCGTTGAACTCTGGTGTGCGGCACTTGCACCTCCGTCGAATGTGACGAAAGCTCGACCGACACGCGGTGTACGCCGATATCGACGGCGGTGCGGGTGGTGATACCTCATTGGACGCAAGAGATGTGTACTTACGGCAGATCCGAAAAAATGCCATGCGTGGGCGTCTGGTGTCGGGGGGCGTAGGACGCGGCACAAACGACCACGAACTGCTCACCGCGGTTCGAATTGCGTCGGACGGGCGGGGCGAACAAACACGTTGGCGCGTATATGAGCGCGGCGCGAATCGCGGGACGGACGGAAACCACGTGGCCACGTGGGTGACCACGGGTCGGGGCCGCACGTCGAAAAGATCTGAAGAACAAAAAAAATAAGCCGTGGTGTCGACACGGGCGGCCCGGAACTAGAATCGAGGACACAAAGACGTGCTCGATGAGTTAATGAGCGCGAGGGCTCGGGTGCACAAACCAAAACAAACGATGGCGATTTTAACGGAAATGTGGCACCGGTTCGCGAGCAAGAGCACGCGGCTCGTACGATTTGCCGAGACGGCTGAGAAACGACGACGTGTTTGGCGGCGGCTGCTGGCGACCGTCGGCACGACCGCGACGATACCGTCCCCTTCTCCTGAAGTGCAAAGTTTTTCAGTGGCGGCGGCACGGCGATAACGTTGCGACGTAGCCGGACGCATACCTACAACCGCGCAAAATACGAATTGCCGATTGTGTATACCCAACACGGTTTTTTTGTTATGAGCATTTAAATTTCGAATAATTATAGAAATCGTCCTACAAACCTATTTTGGTCTATTGAATAAAGATAAACTTGTCATTGGATTTGGCGAATTATTCTCACTCGCAGCACTAGGTGCAGATATCGTGTGTGACGAGCGAAGCGCAATAATAACAAAATAACTACCTAAAATTATTATGCGTGGTTATTTAATATGTAATTAGGTCCAATAAGGAACATAACATACCTGTAAAATAAAACTGCGTTTTTTATATTTTTGACATATTTCTGTTAAAGTATAACCTACTTACTTATTATTAAAAATTATTGTGCCTAAATATTTTTAACCTAATATTTTAACAAAATCATCAGATGCCTTGTATTAAAATTTGAAGATTTTTGGCAAAACAAATAAAATTGTATTGCCATTTATAGAAAAAAAAAATTAAAAATATTGAGATTTTAAATTTTAAATTAACTCTATTAAACTTCTTCACTGTTAATTATTAAAAAAAATTTGCTCTGCTGTACAGTAGGTTACAAGTGGGTCTCTGTATCATGGACGGTATTAAATTTGAATTCAATGATATAATATCATTGTAAAAGAGGTCATTTAGTCATTTATATATAACCTATAATTTACGTGGAATCTCGTTTTAAATTTTCAATAATTGGCTAACAGCTAAAGAAAGTCAAAATATTTTCAAAATTGTGTGCGACTTTTGTACCTAGGATTGAAACTTTAAAACAGTATTCCATATAAGTAATTAATTCTGTTACCGAATAATCAAAAAAATACACAAGCAAAGTTTATTTTTATAGTCAAATAAATTCAAATTTTTACGTAAATACATATTAAAAAACCTAAAATAACTATTTTAGTTATTTTGTTGTGAATGTATAATATTATTCGTGGGTACTTGAAACTTCTATAGTGTACTATTATGTATCTATGATAATATCACGGTTTGCTGTTGATGTATAAACCGTTATAAGTACCTAATGGATATTGTGTTATGATTAATAATTTGGAATTTGTTATAGGTACCTATTATACGAAGTTAGGTTAACGCAGCTGTGTTTGTAAACAAGTTATTTTAATTAATTTTATTAAATACCTTAAAATAATATGATTAATTAATTTCTGCATATCAAAGATTTTTTAACTACAAATAAATTATTACATTTTAATTGGGGTAAATTTTGTCAAAATTTGGACTTTAAAAGCTTATAAAAAAAATTTTTGTCTATGTATTTTTAATATTTTTCAACTACTATTGTAGCAATAAATCAGGAGCCTTGCATTAAATTGTCATGCTTTTTTACCCAACATATATAAAAGGAAACTAAAAATGTCCGTAAACAGCTCAAAATAAGTCCTGTATTCTGACTAGTGATCAAAATGTTCCTGTAAAAAAATCTATACAAAACAAATAAAATTTTATTGATATTTATAGAAAAGAAAACTAAAAATGAAAACTGACAATGTCTGTAAACAGCTCAAAAAGAGTAAAATTATTTTCAAAACTGTATGGTATATAGAAAATAAAAATATAATTAATATTCAGTAAATTTTTCATGTATCTACATTTATTCGTTTTTTAATTATAATAAAATAATAAAATCGTTTCATGGGAAATCAAGTGAATATCAAATATTGTTAAAATATGAATTTCAAACTCTCATAAAAATTTAATTAGACTTTCTTGTAGACATTTTTTTTTTTGATAAAGTTAGACAAACTTACGAGGAATCTTGTATTACATTTTCAAATCTTAGATTTAAAATATATTTTTTTATGAATTTATAACTCAAAATAATTTGCAAACATTCGTCATTTTTACGTATTTGGTCAATATTTGAACTTTTTGCTTAAAAAAAAAATTGCGGTCATGACTTTTAATATTTTTCAAATTCTATTGTAACAATATATCAGGAGTATTGCATTAATTTTTCATGGTTTTCATCCAACATATAAATGGAAATTAAAAATGTCCGTAAACAGCTCAAAATAAGTCCATTTTTATGACCATATTATTATTTATAACAATTTATAGTTATCTATTTTTTTATTTTTCTCATTTGTTTCTACTGTTGACCACATTATTTATTATTACATGTTGATTATCACTGATATAATAATATGTACCTTAGTTACTATACCTACCTATATACCAATATTTTGGTATTTAATTATTTATGTTTACTTGTTACTTGTTGTTGATAATATTTAATTTAAATACATTTATACCCATTGGCTATTTTAGATACATAAAAGTACCTATTTAATATAATATACTGCTTTGGAGTAAATGGTTACTTAATCCAAATGCTGACATGTGGTCTTTAAGTACGTGATTTAATTATTTTTCAAGACTTGATTTAGTTAACTAAATTATAAAATATATTTATGCATGATAGCATTGATACTACTATGTAGGTACCTGTTCCGTGTCGGAGTTTGGGGGGGGGGGCAAGATGGTAATTTGCCACCTCTCTGATTGTACAAGTTTACAGTATAACATTGGTACGGTTGTTGGTAAAATAATAACTATGATTTTTCTAATTTTGCGGAAATATAATGTTGTGTAAGGAAAAACCTCTATAATAGAAGATACTTGGGTATTTAACGTTTTACTATTTTTCAATTATGTTTCAGCATATATGTTTTGTATTGTAATTTAAATAATTGTTCAACACCTATAGAAAAATATAAAATGACGATACAGAGGTACCTATCTATACCATAATTGTTAGCTCATTAACGTCTTATTTTCTATAAAATGAGGCTATTTTGTCTCAAAACGTATAAAGTGGTTGTTTTTTTTTTAACCTTTAATTATTATATACCTTTTCAATTAACTTAGTAATTATGTAAGTATGTACCTATTAAGCCTATACTTATTATCTAGGTATATGCTTATACCTAATAAATTCAGTAACGTTGGTACCTAGTTATTTATATGTTACTCGTTAATCGGCAATCGTATAAAATAATATATCTACACGGTAAATAGGTATAGGTACGTTTAAGTTATAGTTATAACTTAAAAGAATGATACAATTATTAGTTAGAATTAGTTGACTTTTAATATCAATTAAAGTGTAAGTAGGTTTAGTATTACTGTTAATGACTTAATTTATTAAATATGCAGCTCTAGGTATGAACTAGATATGCTGTAATATCTTAGGTACCTATATTATAAAGTCCTAAATACGATATAGGTAGATAGATAATATTTGTTTTCTGGTGTTTATATAAATTTATTTTATACCATTAAAAACACAACAATACCTACTTAACAATGCCTATAAGAATATTATATTGTAATTCGTTGGTACCTAATGAAGTAGGTAGGTACTTACTTTTAAGAGCAAGTATATAAACTACTTAGTAAACACTGTAACGTATATGATTATACTTATAATAGTCTAATATACCAACAACCAACCTATAATAGACATTAGAGGTTTTTTTTTTTTGTTCATTCAAAACTTTTGTCAACTCCTGGCCTGCTATAAAAACTGAACTTATATCACTGGTTTGTAAGTTGTAAACTTCTGGCTTCTGATATGTTAGTATATTATTTTTACCAACTTAGAATTATAATATACCTATGTTGTATTTGGTGGTTAAATGATATAGGTAGGTATATAAATCATACTTACAGACATCAATTTAAAAATACCGAATTCAAACGCTTACAAAAAATATAAAATATAATATATTACACATTAATATGTGGTTTTAGGCTGAAATAAGACATAGTGTTTAGGTATATGTATATATTATTCTAATTCATTAATTAATTATACATTTCAAAATTACATGTACTAGATTTATTACATATTTTCTTCCTGTACAACACAGTATGTGTGTAATAGAATCATTACTGTACGAAGAACAACTTCACCAAATGAGTGTAAATGTAAACGGCATTTTTTTGTGATGTATTAAAAACACCTCCAAATAATTTTTTCTGTTGTTTCACGTTCTTTTTGAAATAAGAAAGATTTATATTTTAATATTATTCCTCCTTTTTGGCTGGTAATATACTCCATAATGCAAGCTGTGTGCCGTGTTATATTGTCAAACGGATAGTGTCGTATACTGTCTGTACGAAGCAAACCAATTAATGTTATCTAGTAACTAATCTTGCAAATAATAAAATATATTGCGATAATAATGACGCGCGAGATTATTGATGTGCTATGAAATGAACCGCGACGTTACTTCCGCGACATTATTTTTTTTTTTTTTTTTTTTTTATTAATCAGAAAAATAATATTTAAGAAGATTACATATTAAATAAAACCTTAAATTGATTTATCTTTCTCCTGTAAGCTTACGCGTATTACCGCGACGTTACTTCCGCGATATTATTACCGCGACAATATTGTCGCGATAATTTGACGGTACACCTTTCGATACTATCTACATTCTCTAGATGATTTCTAACTCTTTCTTTGTTGTAATTCGGCTTTTTATACTCGTTTTTCTTCCCAAAAATGAACTTTCTCTTCTAACTTCATACATTTTTTTTCTGAATAACCTGACTTCAGAATGACTAAGATGCTCTGATTTTGGGCATTTGCATAGTTCTTGTCGTATAAGTTTCTTTGGCTTAACGTTAAAATCGCTTGCTTCGCTCTTTAAAAGAGACATCACTGTTTAGTGATGGTTTCTTCAACTAATTCATCATGACTATTTTCACCATTTATTGAAATTACTGTTTTTAAATTGGCAGTTAACTTAACAGTGAGAGTGTGATTACGATTCATGCAACGAAAACTTTAGTTGTTTCTTTGTTTTCTCTAAACTCACTAAATTTACAACTATTAATCGCAACACACTTTTATAAACATCAAAAATGTTCACGTCCATAATTACAAAGATTAAAATAATCTAGCCGATTGAAAATAAAAAAAGGAACTGAACATTAAAACATTGAAACATATGTCCTTGTAACTGGAGTTAACCGAACTTAATTCACAATAAAAGCATATAAAACTAAAAACCTTCCCTGTCTGGACCGTTTGGAGATCCTCGAAGATGCACTCACCGTCAGTGGTCTTGGGATTTCGGCCCAAGTGACCTCGTAGTTCGTCTCGTAGGCCGTCCCAGTTAGAGCGGTTTAAGATGATGTGGTCCGCTTTGTCTGAGCCACTCTGGCAGTGCATGCAGCAGTATCTAAGGGCGCATTCCATGCGGCACAGCTAACAATGAAAGCACCCGTGTCCGGTTACCACTTGCGTCAGGTGGTATTATCAATGGATCTTAGGGGCGTCCTATTCTTCTATCTTGCGATGTTCAGAATTAGATGATGCCTTGGTGGATTCTGTCTATTTCCTTTTCCATTCGGCGATGGTGACCATCCTATCCTCTTTCTTGATCTTGCATATCGATAGTGGAGGGTTACCCGATTTCCACAGAAAAAACGTTTATGACATTATTATTTTTTCACATTGTTTTTACTTTCTTAACACGTTGATTGACAGTTTTGTGGCCGCAGTGGAAAAACAAAAGATCTTTAAAACGTCAATTTTAGTACTGCTGTAGGGTTTTATGCTATAGGGCAGTGTAAAATTGTCCACTGAGATGTCGGGGGACACAATAATCTATCCCCTCATAAGACACCATTGAAAATATCACTGCTATTTAAGTGATGACAATTTTTGGAAGGTTTTTATGATACTGCTATAGCAGTTATATTTAAGTGTCCCCCGACATCAATTTTTGAAATTACTGCTAGGTAGTACTACCCACCAACGTGTTAACAGTCTTGTCATTACCAACCTTTAATAGTTGACCTTTTACTGGTCTCCTATAACATGAGTGTTATCACTTCATGTTCCTCTTTTTTTTTTTTATTCATATATATATATATATTATTCTAATTCATTAATTAATTATACATTTCAAAATTACATGTACTAGATTTATTACATATTTTCTTCGTGTACAACACAGTATGTGTGTAATCGAATCAGATTTAGTATAATGTATCTCTTCACAATTGTCACAAATTAACAATTTTTTTATTTTTCCGGTCTGAATCTTTGAATGTCTTGTGATGAGTGCTTTTGAGTTAAATAATGTAACAGAATTTGAAAATGTTTGCCTCAAATGTGCTGTCTCATCTGTATCCATATGAACAATTAATTCCGACGAATGGCATTCTTTTTTTCGCGTTTAGCTCCCATTTGTAAATATTGATTATGATTATTACGATCTGTATCATGTACAAATTCTGGTTTCACAACACTATTGAATACCACATCATCACAACTAATAAGTGGAATATTCGATACCCGGATTATTTTGGTCGTACAACGGAAGCACTTTTAGTATTATTCACTGTTGACATTTTATAAATTAACACCAATATTCAGATGTCGATAGCTCCTTCAATTATTATCACATAAATGTAAATGAACCGTCAAAATTCATTAAAAATTAAACTGTGCACGAATCATATTTCAAAAATATAGGTTCCCATTTGAATTTTAAAAGTTGACCCTCAAACCTCCCCATCCTAATTAATAAAAAAAATATTTAATATCAAATTAATTTAGATTCTATGATTCAAAACAGTTTTCACATGGGTCATTTTCCCCTAATTTAAATATATCATGCTGAAATCTGCTGTCACATGAAATTTGGAACACCCTGTATATTTAGTATATCATATCTGTAACAAAATTAAATTATATTAATATTAATCTAAACACAATACTACTGTCTAGTTAATATACTTGTATAGTAATATAATATTATATGTACCAAAGAATTTAGCCGACCTCTGTTATTTATTATGTATAATGCATGTATTGTAATAATTATGCACCCTTCAATGTATGTATAAATGTTCAAGTACAGTACAACCATGAACTATAATGATACTATAGTAATGGTCTTAAGATGTAAAAGGTTTTAAATTTATTTTTCAAATGCTGATAGAAACCTAATTGTATCTTATAATATTCCTCAAAATGTTACATAACATATTTTTTAATTTACCTGTTTATAGGTACTTAATCTTTTTTACGTTCATGTGCCTTATGTCACAATATCAGTGAATTCTATTTATTTTAACAATAAACCATTCTAGAACATTGGTTTTCAAACTGGGTGCCGCAAGCATTCACTGAGGTCTTTCGGATAGTTCAACTATTTGTTCAAGAATAAAATTATAAAAAAATGTTTGCTCATCAAGCACACATTTCTAATTAAATGCAGGTACATATATAATTATAATTCAAAACAATTTTGTTCATCCAATTATTTAGTGCAAAAAAAAAGTCACTGTGCAGTGAAAATTTATTGAGAAATAAAAGTTTAATAAAAGTTTGAAAACCACTGGTATAGAATCTAGAGGTATTGGCATTTGCTTAGCTATGGTACGTGCTTTGGTGGATTTGTTTGTAACATCTCAAACGAGGTAACCATCGACGGCAGTCTACAAATATTGAATTTGTAGAGTAATTATTATGGTGCACTACCTTATGTATAATATTATCTTGATTTCAGATTGTATATATTATAGACTATAGTATTATACTATAACAGACTAGTACTAGTAGACTACCTATTTTAATATGATTTATGATCTGAGTATCACATAAAATATATTTAAAACGCCAATTTAGGTGATAACGCTTGCAAAATTATGTGTATATTCTATCACACCAAAAACACTTAGTTATAACTCCGTCTAAAAAAAAGCTAATTTAAAAAAAAAAAAATTAGTCATGATTAAATCTTTAAAAGACGTGATATAATATGGAAATTAAGTAAAATTACATTTTATAATATTACAAATACCTATAATGACAAATAAGATCAATTCTAATGTTAAATACTTAGTCAACATTGATACATTATTAATTACTGTAAATACTGTAGTGATTACTTAACTGTATTTATTTAAGTATACTTCTGCGTCCTGCTAAATAGTTAAGCATAATATGTTGACTAAGCAGGCGCGCACCCAGAATTTTTGCTTGGGGGGGGGGGGCTTAATAATTTTTCTTTTCCCCTTACACACAAGTAAACAATTAAAACTAATTTTTAAATAACCAATTTTGTATATTATTTTCATATGTTATATAATATGTTATATTATTATGTATATAATATTTATATTTATAACTAAATATTATGACTAATGAATTTAAAATTTAAGTTTCCTGGGTCCCTTTTCAGAAAGAATTTTTAATACATCGGATTCTTTAATTTGTATTTCTCGATGTATGTGGAGATTTGCCAGTACATTTAAAAGTGACTGTCCCATTGTGTTCCGGAGGTAGGTTTTAATTCGCCGTAGTGTGGAAAACGACCTCTCAGCCGTACTTGTACTTACTGGTAACGTTGCAAATATTATTTTAAACCATCAATTGCGTTTAGCGGTAAAGTATAACCACAGTTTTTAAATTTTTCATACCACAATTCGAATTCGGCCTTAGCGACAGAAAAACTAATTTGTTGCATATCATTTTCGTAAAAGTCAAAAAGATTTTTAAAACTTGAAATTTGTTCATCTGTTGGATTACGTCCGGTTGGTAAAAGACATTTATAACTTGTTAGGAGATTTTTATGTTTTAAAAATCGATCAGAAAGACTATTAAGAAATGAATCGACCAATGGAATAAAAATTTAACGTCTATAGTATTCTTCAATATTTTCAGATGGTGTATTACATCGCTTAGTTTGGTGTTTTGTTAGTCTAGGTATAGACATAGTCAAGTCTAAATTAGAGGCAACTTCTTGTGCTTCTAAAAATAATTGTTTAAATTCATTGTCGGCATTACTTCTAAGTCGTCGGAGAATAGACACTACACTTTCTACTTGGTTAACTGCAGTTGATAGATCTATATCTGTCGTTTGAAGTATTTTACTTATTGGTAAAGTATAAGCTAATAATTTTTCTCATAACAAAGTAATGAAATAATAAATGTAGATTGACGAATACCATTTAAAAGTAAAAATGCACCTGATGAAGAGTCTTTACAGTTCCGCGATTGAATTTCTTCTAACGCCGCCACTACAGGTAATAAAAGTTGATTAAATAATATTATTGAATCGTGTCGTTCAACCCATCTAGTTGGACATAGTTGAACAAGTTTAGTTTTATTAATATCAGGAACTAAGAGTTGAATTTGATTTTTAAAAATAATTTGACGTTTTGGTGTATTAAAAAACGTGTATACTTTTTCTATAACACCAAAACTATTCCTAATAGGTACTACATCACCAGCATTAGACAAAGCCAAATTTAAGCTGTGTGAAACACAATGTACATAGAGTGCAGTTGGATATTGTTCTATTATAATTATTAAATTTGCCACTCATCGCTGCAGCCCCATCGTAGCCTTGACCGCGTAAATAATTTATATTAATACCTACCACATGAATTCAATGTTGTTAAAAGTACATCTGCTAAATTTTGACCCGAAGTTGATTCTACTGGTACAAATTTTAAAAAATTTTCAACTATTTTAAAATTGTTTACATCGGTTGATTCAATATATCTTATACACAATGCGAATTGTTCAATAGAGGAAATATCAGAAGTTTCGTCAGCGAGTATAGTAAAACATTTAGAAAAGCTATATTTTAGAAAAACACCAGATGATAAAAAAATTGCCCGGAAATGGTTATCAGTGTTCTGTATTGGTAATGAGCTTAAAGCAATGTACTGTCCATTTTGTATTGCTTTTAGTTCATCTGCTACCATGTTTTCTAAGGGTTGTAATAACTTTAAACATATTTATGAAGTTGTTAAAATACACGAAGATTCTTTAACACACAGACGCTCTGTAGAAGCGTTTATTCAATCCACTAACGAAAAATCCATTGAATTTGGTATTAATAACAATTTAATGACATTAAAGAAAAATCAAATTCTAGAAAATATCCATGTTATAAACGAAATATTTGAAATTATAAAATTACTTGGTCGTCAAAATTTACCATTTAGAGGTTCTAAAAATTCTGAAAGCTTATACAAATGGAATGATGAAGACAATCTAAATAAAGGAATTTTTTTGGAGTTGGTACAGTTTACTGCTAAACGAGATGCTACACTGTACAAACATTTGAATACTGCCATAGAAAATAGCAAACACAGAAAAGCAAATTTGGAAAAGAAATCATTGGTTTCTTGTGGTAGGGGTTCACTTGTAACTTTACTGTCTAAAAATACAGCGAATAAAGTTATTCTATCTATTGTGAAGTCAATAAGAGATAAAATTAAATTGGAATTAGGTGAACAACATTTTAGTTTGCAGATTGATAGTACACAAGATGTTAGTGTTGTAGATCAGGCAGCAGTGTGCATCCGGTATATTTATGAAGGAGAAGTAAAAGAAAGGCTATTAGCCTTATTAAAAGTGGTAGATTCTTCTGGAAATGGCTATTATAATATGTTAAAACAACTTTTTTCTGAACATTCGATTAAGTTCAACAATATCATTGGTGAATCATTTGATGGAGCAGCAAACATGAGAGGGGAGTACTCTGGTCTAAATCCAAAATTAAAAACCAAGAAAACCCAAAAGCCATTTATATATGGTGTTACAGTCATTTACTCAATTTATGCATATGTGATACTTGTAAAAGTTTGGATGCTAAGAATTTATTTGGATTTTTGAATCGATTATCAACATTTTTTAGTGAATCATATAAACGTATGCTTGTTTGGTTACAAGAAATTAATTCAAGTTTGGGTTCAAATAAATTAAAAAAATTTCAAAAAATAGGGAAAATAATACACGATGGTGGCCTCGAGAAAAAGCGTTGTATTGGATATTTGATGGAGATCAGTGTCTTTTTCCAATCTTTATTTGTGATTTACATCATATTTCCATTTCTAGTAACTTTGAACCTAAAGTTTGTTTTGAAGCATCTTCTTTATTACATGTTTTATGTAACTTTAAAATAATTCTTACGGCTCATTTATTTTTGAATATCTTTAAAATTGTTGGACCAACTTCTCGTTACCTTCAGACAAAAGGTATGGATTTATTATCAGATTGGGGTATGATAGATTCTATAAAACAAGAAATTGGATGGCTAAGTTTTGACTGTATTTTAAACAAATCTATACATTTTTCGAATAATATTAATGATTTACTTAGTAGTATGAATCTCCCTGATGATATATTAGTTTCAAGTACGTTTCCTGTTACAAGGAAAAGCAGAAAAAAGAGAATGTATGATGAAATATGCGAAGATGAATCACCAGAATTACCACTAGACAAGTTTAGAGTAGATACATATCAAACAATAGTTGACCAGATAACTATAAGTTTAAATGAACGTTTTACTGACAACAATAAATTGATAGCAGATGTTCAGTACTTATTACCTAAAAATTTTAAACTAATTGAACAAATGCCAAATACTGCATTAAAACATTTGGAAAATTTAGCAAATTTAGAACACATACAACTTGGTTTAGAACTTAAAAACTTATCTAAAGTTTATCCAAAGATAAACATGTCTACAATAGATAAAACTAAACAAATATACCATCAGCTTGATACTGAATCAGATGAAAATACAGATGACAATGAAGAGAATATGTATGAGAATACAGCATTTCCTTGTAAGTAAAATTAAAATAAAAAGCGTTTAAAAAGTAGTGTTAATAATTATAATAATGTATAAAAGTTTTTCGATATAGACATTTATTTCCACTTATTAATTATTATTATTATTATGCTGTGCATTTGAATTAAAGTGCATTTTTTTTTGGTAATAGTGAAACTTAGTTTTGTAAGTACATAATTTGAATTATGTAATTACGCATTGTCGGACTTTTTCAAAAAGGCCCAGTCTGCGATTTGGAAAAAAGTGCCCAGCCAACAGGAAATGGCAAATGTTTTGATCAGCCCAAAAAAAAAACTCGCTCTCAATCCAATTTTCATGTACATAGTCACATAGAACATTTTTTTTTCAATTCAATTTCTATCCTTCATATTTATCATACAGCACAAATAACTAAAAACAACTGAAATTCAATCATTCGATATATTAACTGGTATTACTATACTTTAAATATAAAAGGTATATTAGGCATATTTTCAAATGCTAAGACATTTTCTGCAGGTCGTTAGTAAATTGATGACAAGAGACCTATCTGAGGTTTTTATTATCAGACAGGGGAAATCCCTCCTATTCAACCCCCCAATTACGCCACTGGGGTATACCGGCTACATCACGTTCTGTGACATCAAACATTATAAAGAAAAACGCCGATTCAAATTGTGTCAAACTGTGCACTAGTACAATACTTATCCAAAATATAATAATTCAGTTAAAATCAGTTATAATGCGAAATAATACCAAGTCATACGCATACGCCCGTATAAATATAATATAATATTATTTAAGATCATGTCAGAGCACTATTTGTTTTATCTCTCTGGCAAACGCGCAACATAGGCATAACGCATTACGCAGAATCATTTTTTCTATGTTTTGCAGTAAGTAATCTTAGAGTAAAATCACCTATTCGTCGCCTCAGAATGAAAAGGTTCTAAATCAATTTTTTTGAAAAATGGTTTTTTTGCATATAATCATTTATAATTTTTTGTTGTATAATTCAATCTTGAAATCGGATCGATCCGTTGATTATTCAATGAGATACAGAGAATGAAAAGGTTCTAACTCATAAAAACGTGAATGATAAGCGCGAAACCGAGAAATATCAGTTACAACCTTTTCATTCTAAACAATAATTAAGAATGAAATAGTTCTAAACGGTCTTAAATGTAATATCTCAGAATGAAAAGGTACCGTTATAATACGGTTATACCACTGGTACAATATAAATTATTATTGTGCCATAATAAAATATTATTCCAGCATTCCAGCATAAATGTACCGTCTATTTTTGTTTTGTTGAGGTGATAAGGTAGGTAATACCTACATGCCACATGTATATAGTACCTACTTTAGTATTATAAGAAATGGTACATTTAAATTTGAATTACGTTTTTGACATTTTTCATTATTGTGAAGTATGATTTATGCCGTTTAATTTATATTGTTGCGTTTTCAATATACCCCCCTTCCCTACACTTATTGCGCCAATGGACCATACAATTGTAACTTATTACTTATAGTAGGTATGTCCAGGCACATACACAACAAAAAAATTCCGGGGGGTGGGGGGACCCCCCGCCACTACATGAACGGGTATGTTATAATATAATAATACTTAACTTAAAAACTAAAAATATTGCATAATAAAAAAATGTATAATTTATAACATAGTTTACACTAGAAGTTGGTATCACTGCATAGAAAAAATGATTCAAATCAGAATGAAAAAGTTCTAACTAAATAAATAATTTTTATTTTCAGAATGAATAAGTTCTACACGTAAAACATTTTAATTCTAAAACTAATATTTTTGTTTTTTATGATTAACTCAGTCAATAATTGAGAAAAGACAAATTGCAGGTAAAGTTGTGTTCTTTGGAAATTCTTGATATTCCAACAATTTTCACGATTTAGTAATTATGGTGAAAAAAGTTATTCAATGTCCTACTTAAAAACTTCCCCTGAACAATTACATAAATTGCGTTAGACCTTTCCATCTGAGAAGACGTATTACAAAAGAGTTAGAGAATAATATTTTTGAAGGAGTTGAATCATATCGATTTAGCTAAATATTTAATTGCCAGGTAAAATGCGTGAAAATTTAATACAAGACTCTTAATATATTGTTTCAAACACAGATGAAATATATTATTAAAAACCAATATCACAATTTTTTTTTCTAAGTATTTAAAAATTAAATATGGATAAAGTATAATAAAATGTGCAAATTATTTTGAGCTTCTTATTTTGTTGTAATTCAAAAACAAATAACTGGCAAATTCAAATTTAAATTTTATTAGTTTTTTTTCTATAAATTTCAATAAAGTTTCTTAATTGTTGGGCCAAAAAGCACGAAAAATTGATACAAGGCTCCTGATATTTTGGAACAATAGCAAATTGAAAAATATTAAAAATACATATGTCCACATAGTTCGCGCGATATTCACATTTATGTTTCAGTACATTTTGTGTCATATTAAATAAAGTTAAATATATTAAAATGTCAAACAGTATATTGTTTTTAATGTTCAAAATACAACACTATCTACTAGAAAATATACTGAAGTTTAAAGTATTTTTTCAACTACTTTTTGTGTATTTATTATACTTGTATATTATTAAAATGATAACTGTTTCGCAGATCAAGAAAATGTTTTCTCTACGTAAGTTACCCTACTATTTTTGCGATGAAGAAGAAAGAACATTTTAAGACGATTTAGAGACCATAGAAATCGACATTCAACATTGTTGTATTGATTTGTTGAGATTTTTAAAAATTGAGACAAAATCAAATATTATGAATGACAATATTGATTTAAACTATGACGGTAAGTCTAAAGATAGCGTAGATAAATGATATGGTCTGTGCGAATATAACGCAAAAAGAACGACTGTTTAGCACATTTTTAGTGTCGCACTATTTACCCTTTTTTACATAAATCAACCAAAGATCCTTATTAATTGATGTTTAAATCAAAAGTTAAATACCACCCGGGTCAATCACTTTCATATCTCTTTATCCGAGCCTGCAGTATACATACGATAACGATCGATCGTATTGGGGCAAATAATAATAATGCTCGTGAATGAGGGTAGGGATTTTGAGCTCTGAAAGTATTTATTCAAATAGTAGTGCCAGGTCGTTTGGAAGATTTCTCCAAATATGTTGTTTAATATATTTGTTATAATGGTCAAACTTTATTTTTTTTTTAGAATACTCGATGATTGAGAAGGTCACAGGTAGTTCGCCGAAAGTCACGGGTTCCCATGGACGTGAACCGTGGGCATGCTGGCGGCTGCCAATAGACAGCTCGAGTGCCTTAAGTACGCACACGACCGGGGCTGTCCATGGGACGAGTCGGTATGTGAGTACGCCACGGCCAACAGCAACCTGGAGTGCTTTAGGTACGCCCGAGAAAAGGGTTGTCCATGGGACTTGTACGCGTGTGAAAAAACGGCCAGAAGTAGGCAATTTGTGTGTCTGGCGTACCTTAAAGACAACGGCTGCCTTTGGGACATGTCCACGTGTGACGAGGCAGCGTCAAACGGGCACGGCCAATGTCTGGAATACGCGCTGGAAAACGGTTGCGAGTAGGACGGACGCATTCCATGGTAATATTATATCAATGTATTATCATGATAACCAAAAATTCATTGTCTATCCTGGTTGAAATCGAAATTTTGTATTTTTTCATTTTCCTTCAGGTGAAATCGGGTTATACAACTAAAGTTGGAGTTCATCCGAAGTTAAAAGCCTCAAAAAATGACTAGACGGTTTTCAATAAAAGTGTACAGTGTAACCTTAGTGTAAATTTTAGTATATTGCAGTTGTTCATGATTTAGACATTTTATATAGCATACGATAAGTAATAGTTGAAATTAGATAACAAATGTTTGGATAGACCCTGGTACGCCTGTATAATACTTGCTTTGGAGTTCTCATTTTTTTTTTATGAATAATACCTAGGTACCTTTAATAATTCGTTTTAACGAACATTCTTGTATCATTTTTTGATTTAATTTTCTGATATCGTCATATAATTTGATATTATTTTTTTTTTTTTTTTTAATTATCTTCTTTCAGTTATTTAACTATTTTATTTTTTGTAACCGAGAGCAACCTTATAACAAACGAAATTCAATATTAACATATTATATTTTGGCCGAACCTGTTGTATTTTTGGCATTCTGATTTACCTACTTTAGATTTAATTAAAATTTTTTTTTCATTCAAACTTTGTCTACAGCCACAAAAAAAAAGAAAAAAATAATTAGCCAAAAAGAGTGAAGTGATGCGTGGACAAACATTTGGGGCTTTTGATTTTATTTATTGATTTATATTATTCAAGTATAAGATAAAAGAATGACAGTCCAAAAAAAAAAACCTTTTAGTAGGTAAATAGGTACACAAGTACTTTTTACAAATAAAGTTAAATATATTAAAATGTCAAACAGTATATTGTTTTTAATGTTCAAAATACAACACTATCTACTAGAAAATATACTGAAGTTTAAAGTATTTTTTCAACTACTTTTTGTGTATTTATTATACTTGTATATTATTAAAATGATAACTGTTTCGCAGATCAAGAAAATGTTTTCTCTACGTAAGTTACCCTACTATTTTTGCGATGAAGAAGAAAGAACATTTTATGACGATTTAGAGACCATAGAAATCGACATTCAACATTGTTGTATTGATTTGTTGAGATTTTTAAAAATTGAGACAAAATCAAATATTATGAATGACAATATTGATTTAAACTATGACGGTAAGTCTAAAGATAGCGTAGATAAATGATATGGTCTGTGCGAATATAACGCAAAAAGAACGACTGTTTAGCACATTTTTAGTGTCGCACTATTTACCCTTTTTTACATAAATCAACCAAAGATCCTTATTAATTGATGTTTAAATCAAAAGTTAAATACCACCCGGGTCAATCACTTTCATATCTCTTTATCCGAGCCTGCAGTATACATACGATAACGATCGATCGTATTGGGGCAAATAATAATAATGCTCGTGAATGAGGGTAGGGATTTTGAGCTCTGAAAGTATTTATTCAAATAGTAGTGCCAGGTCGTTTGGAAGATTTCTCCAAATATGTTGTTTAATATATTTGTTATAATGGTCAAACTTTATTTTTTTTTTAGAATACTCGATGATTGAGAAGGTCACAGGTAGTTCGCCGAAAGTCACGGGTTCCCATGGACGTGAACCGTGGGCATGCTGGCGGCTGCCAATAGACAGCTCGAGTGCCTTAAGTACGCACACGACCGGGGCTGTCCATGGGACGAGTCGGTATGTGAGTACGCCACGGCCAACAGCAACCTGGAGTGCTTTAGGTACGCCCGAGAAAAGGGTTGTCCATGGGACTTGTACGCGTGTGAAAAAACGGCCAGAAGTAGGCAATTTGTGTGTCTGGCGTACCTTAAAGACAACGGCTGCCTTTGGGACATGTCCACGTGTGACGATAGGCAGCGTCAAACGGGCACGGCCAATGTCTGGAATACGCGCTGGAAAACGGTTGCGAGTAGGACGGACGCATTCCATGGTAATATTATCTCAATGTATTATCATGATAACCAAAAATTCATTGTCTATCCTGGTTGAAATCGAAATTTTGTATTTTTTCATTTTCCTTCAGGTGAAATCGGGTTATACAACTAAAGTTGGAGTTCATCCGAAGTTAAAAGCCTCAAAAAATGACTAGACGGTTTTCAATAAAAGTGTACAGTGTAACCTTAGTGTAAATTTTAGTATATTGCAGTTGTTCATGATTTAGACATTTTATATAGCATACGATAAGTAATAGTTGAAATTAGATAACAAATGTTTGGATAGACCCTGGTACGCCTGTATAATACTTGCTTTGGAGTTCTCATTTTTTTTTTATGAATAATACCTAGGTACCTTTAATAATTCGTTTTAACGAACATTCTTGTATCATTTTTTGATTTAATTTTCTGATATCGTCATATAATTTGATATTATTTTTTTTTTTTTTTTTAATTATCTTCTTTCAGTTATTTAACTATTTTATTTTTTGTAACCGAGAGCAACCTTATAACAAACGAAATTCAATATTAACATATTATATTTTGGCCGAACCTGTTGTATTTTTGGCATTCTGATTTACCTACTTTAGATTTAATTAAAATTTTTTTTTCATTCAAACTTTGTCTACAGCCACAAAAAAAAAGAAAAAAATAATTAGCCAAAAAGAGTGAAGTGATGCGTGGACAAACATTTGGGGCTTTTGATTTTATTTATTGATTTATATTATTCAAGTATAAGATAAAAGAATGACAGTCCAAAAAAAAAACCTTTTAGTAGGTAAATAGGTACACAAGTACTTTTTACAAATAAAGTTAAATATATTAAAATGTCAAACAGTATATTGTTTTTAATGTTCAAAATACAACACTATCTACTAGAAAATATACTGAAGTTTAAAGTATTTTTTCAACTACTTTTTGTGTATTTATTATACTTGTATATTATTAAAATGATAACTGTTTCGCAGATCAAGAAAATGTTTTCTCTACGTAAGTTACCCTACTATTTTTGCGATGAAGAAGAAAGAACATTTTATGACGATTTAGAGACCATAGAAATCGACATTCAACATTGTTGTATTGATTTGTTGAGATTTTTAAAAATTGAGACAAAATCAAATATTATGAATGACAATATTGATTTAAACTATGACGGTAAGTCTAAAGATAGCGTAGATAAATGATATGGTCTGTGCGAATATAACGCAAAAAGAACGACTGTTTAGCACATTTTTAGTGTCGCACTATTTACCCTTTTTTACATAAATCAACCAAAGATCCTTATTAATTGATGTTTAAATCAAAAGTTAAATACCACCCGGGTCAATCACTTTCATATCTCTTTATCCGAGCCTGCAGTATACATACGATAACGATCGATCGTATTGGGGCAAATAATAATAATGCTCGTGAATGAGGGTAGGGATTTTGAGCTCTGAAAGTATTTATTCAAATAGTAGTGCCAGGTCGTTTGGAAGATTTCTCCAAATATGTTGTTTAATATATTTGTTATAATGGTCAAACTTTATTTTTTTTTTAGAATACTCGATGATTGAGAAGGTCACAGGTAGTTCGCCGAAAGTCACGGGTTCCCATGGACGTGAACCGTGGGCATGCTGGCGGCTGCCAATAGACAGCTCGAGTGCCTTAAGTACGCACACGACCGGGGCTGTCCATGGGACGAGTCGGTATGTGAGTACGCCACGGCCAACAGCAACCTGGAGTGCTTTAGGTACGCCCGAGAAAAGGGTTGTCCATGGGACTTGTACGCGTGTGAAAAAACGGCCAGAAGTAGGCAATTTGTGTGTCTGGCGTACCTTAAAGACAACGGCTGCCTTTGGGACATGTCCACGTGTGACGAGGCAGCGTCAAACGGGCACGGCCAATGTCTGGAATACGAGCTGGAAAACGGTTGCGAGTAGGACGGACGCATTCCATGGTAATATTATATCAATGTATTATCATGATAACCAAAAATTCATTGTCTATCCTGGTTGAAATCGAAATTTTGTATTTTTTCATTTTCCTTCAGGTGAAATCGGGTTATACAACTAAAGTTGGAGTTCATCCGAAGTTAAAAGCCTCAAAAAATGACTAGACGGTTTTCAATAAAAGTGTACAGTGTAACCTTAGTGTAAATTTTAGTATATTGCAGTTGTTCATGATTTAGACATTTTATATAGCATACGATAAGTAATAGTTGAAATTAGATAACAAATGTTTGGATAGACCCTGGTACGCCTGTATAATACTTGCTTTGGAGTTCTCATTTTTTTTTTATGAATAATACCTAGGTACCTTTAATAATTCGTTTTAACGAACATTCTTGTATCATTTTTTGATTTAATTTTCTGATATCGTCATATAATTTGATATTATTTTTTTTTTTTTTTTTAATTATCTTCTTTCAGTTATTTAACTATTTTATTTTTTGTAACCGAGAGCAACCTTATAACAAACGAAATTCAATATTAACATATTATATTTTGGCCGAACCTGTTGTATTTTTGGCATTCTGATTTACCTACTTTAGATTTAATTAAAATTTTTTTTTCATTCAAACTTTGTCTACAGCCACAAAAAAAAAGAAAAAAATAATTAGCCAAAAAGAGTGAAGTGATGCGTGGACAAACATTTGGGGCTTTTGATTTTATTTATTGATTTATATTATTCAAGTATAAGATAAAAGAATGACAGTCCAAAAAAAAAACCTTTTAGTAGGTAAATAGGTACACAAGTACTTTTTACAAATAAAGTTAAATATATTAAAATGTCAAACAGTATATTGTTTTTAATGTTCAAAATACAACACTATCTACTAGAAAATATACTGAAGTTTAAAGTATTTTTTCAACTACTTTTTGTGTATTTATTATACTTGTATATTATTAAAATGATAACTGTTTCGCAGATCAAGAAAATGTTTTCTCTACGTAAGTTACCCTACTATTTTTGCGATGAAGAAGAAAGAACATTTTATGACGATTTAGAGACCATAGAAATCGACATTCAACATTGTTGTATTGATTTGTTGAGATTTTTAAAAATTGAGACAAAATCAAATATTATGAATGACAATATTGATTTAAACTATGACGGTAAGTCTAAAGATAGCGTAGATAAATGATATGGTCTGTGCGAATATAACGCAAAAAGAACGACTGTTTAGCACATTTTTAGTGTCGCACTATTTACCCTTTTTTACATAAATCAACCAAAGATCCTTATTAATTGATGTTTAAATCAAAAGTTAAATACCACCCGGGTCAATCACTTTCATATCTCTTTATCCGAGCCTGCAGTATACATACGATAACGATCGATCGTATTGGGGCAAATAATAATAATGCTCGTGAATGAGGGTAGGGATTTTGAGCTCTGAAAGTATTTATTCAAATAGTAGTGCCAGGTCGTTTGGAAGATTTCTCCAAATATGTTGTTTAATATATTTGTTATAATGGTCAAACTTTATTTTTTTTTTAGAATACTCGATGATTGAGAAGGTCACAGGTAGTTCGCCGAAAGTCACGGGTTCCCATGGACGTGAACCGTGGGCATGCTGGCGGCTGCCAATAGACAGCTCGAGTGCCTTAAGTACGCACACGACCGGGGCTGTCCATGGGACGAGTCGGTATGTGAGTACGCCACGGCCAACAGCAACCTGGAGTGCTTTAGGTACGCCCGAGAAAAGGGTTGTCCATGGGACTTGTACGCGTGTGAAAAAACGGCCAGAAGTAGGCAATTTGTGTGTCTGGCGTACCTTAAAGACAACGGCTGCCTTTGGGACATGTCCACGTGTGACGATAGGCAGCGTCAAACGGGCACGGCCAATGTCTGGAATACGCGCTGGAAAACGGTTGCGAGTAGGACGGACGCATTCCATGGTAATATTATCTCAATGTATTATCATGATAACCAAAAATTCATTGTCTATCCTGGTTGAAATCGAAATTTTGTATTTTTTCATTTTCCTTCAGGTGAAATCGGGTTATACAACTAAAGTTGGAGTTCATCCGAAGTTAAAAGCCTCAAAAAATGACTAGACGGTTTTCAATAAAAGTGTACAGTGTAACCTTAGTGTAAATTTTAGTATATTGCAGTTGTTCATGATTTAGACATTTTATATAGCATACGATAAGTAATAGTTGAAATTAGATAACAAATGTTTGGATAGACCCTGGTACGCCTGTATAATACTTGCTTTGGAGTTCTCATTTTTTTTTTATGAATAATACCTAGGTACCTTTAATAATTCGTTTTAACGAACATTCTTGTATCATTTTTTGATTTAATTTTCTGATATCGTCATATAATTTGATATTATTTTTTTTTTTTTTTTTAATTATCTTCTTTCAGTTATTTAACTATTTTATTTTTTGTAACCGAGAGCAACCTTATAACAAACGAAATTCAATATTAACATATTATATTTTGGCCGAACCTGTTGTATTTTTGGCATTCTGATTTACCTACTTTAGATTTAATTAAAATTTTTTTTTCATTCAAACTTTGTCTACAGCCACAAAAAAAAAGAAAAAAATAATTAGCCAAAAAGAGTGAAGTGATGCGTGGACAAACATTTGGGGCTTTTGATTTTATTTATTGATTTATATTATTCAAGTATAAGATAAAAGAATGACAGTCCAAAAAAAAAACCTTTTAGTAGGTAAATAGGTACACAAGTACTTTTTACAAATAAAGTTAAATATATTAAAATGTCAAACAGTATATTGTTTTTAATGTTCAAAATACAACACTATCTACTAGAAAATATACTGAAGTTTAAAGTATTTTTTCAACTACTTTTTGTGTATTTATTATACTTGTATATTATTAAAATGATAACTGTTTCGCAGATCAAGAAAATGTTTTCTCTACGTAAGTTACCCTACTATTTTTGCGATGAAGAAGAAAGAACATTTTATGACGATTTAGAGACCATAGAAATCGACATTCAACATTGTTGTATTGATTTGTTGAGATTTTTAAAAATTGAGACAAAATCAAATATTATGAATGACAATATTGATTTAAACTATGACGGTAAGTCTAAAGATAGCGTAGATAAATGATATGGTCTGTGCGAATATAACGCAAAAAGAACGACTGTTTAGCACATTTTTAGTGTCGCACTATTTACCCTTTTTTACATAAATCAACCAAAGATCCTTATTAATTGATGTTTAAATCAAAAGTTAAATACCACCCGGGTCAATCACTTTCATATCTCTTTATCCGAGCCTGCAGTATACATACGATAACGATCGATCGTATTGGGGCAAATAATAATAATGCTCGTGAATGAGGGTAGGGATTTTGAGCTCTGAAAGTATTTATTCAAATAGTAGTGCCAGGTCGTTTGGAAGATTTCTCCAAATATGTTGTTTAATATATTTGTTATAATGGTCAAACTTTATTTTTTTTTTAGAATACTCGATGATTGAGAAGGTCACAGGTAGTTCGCCGAAAGTCACGGGTTCCCATGGACGTGAACCGTGGGCATGCTGGCGGCTGCCAATAGACAGCTCGAGTGCCTTAAGTACGCACACGACCGGGGCTGTCCATGGGACGAGTCGGTATGTGAGTACGCCACGGCCAACAGCAACCTGGAGTGCTTTAGGTACGCCCGAGAAAAGGGTTGTCCATGGGACTTGTACGCGTGTGAAAAAACGGCCAGAAGTAGGCAATTTGTGTGTCTGGCGTACCTTAAAGACAACGGCTGCCTTTGGGACATGTCCACGTGTGACGATAGGCAGCGTCAAACGGGCACGGCCAATGTCTGGAATACGCGCTGGAAAACGGTTGCGAGTAGGACGGACGCATTCCATGGTAATATTATCTCAATGTATTATCATGATAACCAAAAATTCATTGTCTATCCTGGTTGAAATCGAAATTTTGTATTTTTTCATTTTCCTTCAGGTGAAATCGGGTTATACAACTAAAGTTGGAGTTCATCCGAAGTTAAAAGCCTCAAAAAATGACTAGACGGTTTTCAATAAAAGTGTACAGTGTAACCTTAGTGTAAATTTTAGTATATTGCAGTTGTTCATGATTTAGACATTTTATATAGCATACGATAAGTAATAGTTGAAATTAGATAACAAATGTTTGGATAGACCCTGGTACGCCTGTATAATACTTGCTTTGGAGTTCTCATTTTTTTTTTATGAATAATACCTAGGTACCTTTAATAATTCGTTTTAACGAACATTCTTGTATCATTTTTTGATTTAATTTTCTGATATCGTCATATAATTTGATATTATTTTTTTTTTTTTTTTTAATTATCTTCTTTCAGTTATTTAACTATTTTATTTTTTGTAACCGAGAGCAACCTTATAACAAACGAAATTCAATATTAACATATTATATTTTGGCCGAACCTGTTGTATTTTTGGCATTCTGATTTACCTACTTTAGATTTAATTAAAATTTTTTTTTCATTCAAACTTTGTCTACAGCCACAAAAAAAAGAAAAAAATAATTAGCCAAAAAGAGTGAAGTGATGCGTGGACAAACATTTGGGGCTTTTGATTTTATTTATTGATTTATATTATTCAAGTATAAGATAAAAGAATGACAGTCCAAAAAAAAAAACCTTTTAGTAGGTAAATAGGTACACAAGTACTTTTTACAAATAAAGTTAAATATATTAAAATGTCAAACAGTATATTGTTTTTAATGTTCAAAATACAACACTATCTACTAGAAAATATACTGAAGTTTAAAGTATTTTTTCAACTACTTTTTGTGTATTTATTATACTTGTATATTATTAAAATGATAACTGTTTCGCAGATCAAGAAAATGTTTTCTCTACGTAAGTTACCCTACTATTTTTGCGATGAAGAAGAAAGAACATTTTATGACGATTTAGAGACCATAGAAATCGACATTCAACATTGTTGTATTGATTTGTTGAGATTTTTAAAAATTGAGACAAAATCAAATATTATGAATGACAATATTGATTTAAACTATGACGGTAAGTCTAAAGATAGCGTAGATAAATGATATGGTCTGTGCGAATATAACGCAAAAAGAACGACTGTTTAGCACATTTTTAGTGTCGCACTATTTACCCTTTTTTACATAAATCAACCAAAGATCCTTATTAATTGATGTTTAAATCAAAAGTTAAATACCACCCGGGTCAATCACTTTCATATCTCTTTATCCGAGCCTGCAGTATACATACGATAACGATCGATCGTATTGGGGCAAATAATAATAATGCTCGTGAATGAGGGTAGGGATTTTGAGCTCTGAAAGTATTTATTCAAATAGTAGTGCCAGGTCGTTTGGAAGATTTCTCCAAATATGTTGTTTAATATATTTGTTATAATGGTCAAACTTTATTTTTTTTTTAGAATACTCGATGATTGAGAAGGTCACAGGTAGTTCGCCGAAAGTCACGGGTTCCCATGGACGTGAACCGTGGGCATGCTGGCGGCTGCCAATAGACAGCTCGAGTGCCTTAAGTACGCACACGACCGGGGCTGTCCATGGGACGAGTCGGTATGTGAGTACGCCACGGCCAACAGCAACCTGGAGTGCCTTAGGTACGCCTTAGGTAACATATTATATTTTGGCCGAACCTGTTGTGTTTTTGGCATTCTGATTTACCTACTTTAGATTTAATTAAAATGTTTTTTTCATACAAATTTTTTCTACGGCCACAAAAAAAAAAAAATTAATTAGATAAATAAGATGATGCGTTTACAACCATTTGTTGCCTTTGATTTTTATTCAAGTATAAGATAAAAGAATGACAATTCAAAAAAAAAACCTTTTCTATGTAAATTGGTCCACAAGTACTTTTTAGATGTATTTAAAAAACTATTATTAAAAAATGTATTACACCATAATTTTGTTAAGGAATCAAGCAGTTTTATTTTTGCATTCGATTTAATTTTTTTTGTTTTTATTGGATGTACAAAACAAGTATTTATAACGCGTTGAACACGTTTATTTAAATACAACTGAGTGGATCATTCTAATATTCTATTTGTTTAATTTTTTTATTTAATGACCTCGAGTAGCCTGTAACTTATTAATTACACAACAACAATAATTACTAAATATCTAATTTAGACAGCAATCATACTGTAATTTATATTTTAATATTTGTTACGCCCTAAAAACTCCAACGCATTCAAAGTTCGATTTTGACAACATTTATTAAATTTAAGATCTATAACGATTACGTAGTTAACAATGTATAAAATGTTCAACATATATAACCACGGGTTCAACATTTAAGACATGGTTCTACTTTAACCAAAATATCTCAAAAATACATATAAAAACACAGTTTAATTTTATAGTTATTTTATGTTCCAATTTGGATATACCTAATTACATATTACATAAACACGAATAATAATTTTAGGTAGTTATTTTGTTGTTATTGTGTAATATTAATTCAACTTAACTTACTTTTAAATTATTAAAAGAGAACATTTCTAGTAGCGTCAAAAGCATTGGGAAAAATAATAAAAAAATAAGGAAAAACGATCATTTCTATTTCAGGTTTTGACAAAATCTATTTTGTTTTTAACAAAAATTTGAAATCAACTGTAACTACTTACTTAAATGTATTTGTATTACCAAAATACATATTAAGTTTAATGTTACAAACAGAAATATTTTTAATTCTAAAATAATTAATATTGCAATTAAATTATGGTGTTCATAAATTCAAATTTTGCAGTGCCGTTTACACATATTATACTAAAACATAGTCAAACAGTCGCGGATGGTAGGTAGGCTGTGAAAATAATCGTAAGATATGTTATTTATCAAAGTATCGCATTTATGTATTCGATATTCATATGATTGTACCGAGATACAAGATACAATCTTATCTAAGATACGTGCAGATCAGGGGGGTTGATGGACACGGTTATTTTAAATTCCCGTTGAAATGTATTTGTATTTTAGAGTATAGATAGGAACACTTATTTTATACTAATTTTATTTTTTTAAGCTGTGGGTTCACCATTTTTTTAATTGCAATCGTGTACCTATGTCCGTCGCACATCGCTTTTGTGCATTGCGATCGTACACACCCTTTACGTATTACATTAAATGTTATAAGAAGGTATTGTTTTACAATTCGTTACGAGATCCATTTGAATATAATTACCGCATATATCTATATATTACATATTATATAACTATAGGTAATATGTAATTACTAACTAGTACTTACAATTCTAGATCTACAGGCCACGGACCCCTACACTCTTAGTCGATTCATCGATTTATCTATAATTAGTACTAACAATAACGTATTTTCTGCCTCATGATGATTGTCGTACGTTAAGTACATTTTAAGTAAAATATAGCCGTTTAGAGAAAATTATATAATAATATAATATGTAGGTATACAATATAAATTGTGATAACTCATTTGTTATAATAATTAGTTTATAATAAATTATAATATTTGTACACATGCATGTCTACTAGTACATTGCATATAACATATAAATAGTTTATCATCTAATATTCATATTCAACCGTAGACAATAAATGAACAGTTTTGATTGTCTTTTTATTATTTTATTATTTTTACACCAAATCGCATGTAAAATAAATATCGTATAACTATATCCTAACTATGCACGCGAAAAAAAAAACCTGTAATTTATCTAATATTCTAATTATTACATTAAACTGAATTTTATAGTCTTTTAGATTCTGACTGGTACGATGAATGTATTGTTTTTACAATGATGTGTGTTTATTTATTTTTATTTTTGTGTCTCATCACGGATTGTGGCAGTAAAACTACTTCGATTTTCTTCAGCAGTATCTTGTTCGATGGGAAAGTGAATCTATTTGGTGAACACGGGTGTTCAAATTTTAAAATTCCCAATAGTTTTCAAAAGCGCCAAGAAAAACAACATAAAAATTAAGGAAAAACAGTAATTTTTATGCAAAATCGACTATGGTTTTTGGTGTAACTTTGAAACAAATTACCGTAGATATGAATTCTTAACTGGTTGTTTATATTTGCATTATCTATACTCTATAAAATTCTCAAAATATTTTGATTTGTTGTTAAAGGTCTAGGGACATTTTCAGTTTCCAATTTTCTTAGTTTTTTTTTCTATGAATGTCAATTAAACTTTATTTGTTGTATAAAAATACTTGGAAATGTAATACAAGGCTCCTACTATATTGTTACAATGATATTTGAAAAATATTTAAAATTCTTGGGCACAGTTTTTTTTTATAAGCATTTAAAGGTCAAATTTTTAGACCATTGTGTATTCACTCGATTTCTCATGTAACAATTTTCTTATTTTGTTGTAATTCAAAAACGAATAACTGTAGATACATGCAAATATTACTGAATGTTTATTTTATCAATTATTATACTTGATAAAATGTTCAATATATTTTGACTTGTTTTGGGCAGTTTAAGGACAATTTCATATTTCAATTTTTTTATTTTTCTTTCTATGAAAATCAATAAAGTTTTATCTATTGGGCCAAAAAGTGTAAACATTTAGTACAAGGCTCCTGATATATTGTTACAATAGCAGATGAAAAATATTAAAAATACATACTCATTATTTTTTTTTTTTATAAGCATTTAAAGATCGAATTTTGAGAACATTTATCAAATTTACAATTGAAGAATAATTTTGTAGTTAAACATTTATAAAATATTCAACTTTTATAGCTAATGATTGAAAATTTAAAACAACATTAAACGTAAGTTGTTAATTTTGTTAAAAAATCTAAACAATACATAGACACAGTTGATTTTTATAGTCATTAATTAAATTTGGAAGAAATTACATAAAAAAAAACCTAGAGTAACTATTTTATTTATTTTGTTATGATTGTATAATATTATTTGTTTGTACTTGGAACTTCTAAAGTACACTATTATATGTCTATGATAGTATCAGGGTTTGTTGTTGATGTATAAAGCGTTATAAGTTTCGAATGAAAATTGTGATATGATTAATTTGGAATTTATTATAGGTACCTATTATACCTATTTCATTTTTTTTTAATACCATAGATAAGTATATAATATATTTTATACCTAGACTGATATACCATCTCCGCTCAGAATCGTTTTTCTTATACAATGATATAATATCATTGAATTCAAATTTAATACCATCTATTATGCAGTGACCTACGTGCAACCTACTGTACAGCAGAGCACCTTTTTAAATATTGTATGAATCGTAGTGTAACGTATGTTACATCATTACGTTTATTTTATAAGCATCATAATACGACGGAGTGGATATTACACAAAACGGATTTGATGAGTTAACACATTATGTAGAACAAGAATTTGAAAACATGAATGAACATTTTGCTGACACAATATTACAAAACATACTCGTAAAAAATAACGAAAACAATAAAACAATATGTAACATAACAAATTTAATAGATAGTAAAGAAATTGAATTTGATATTAACCCTGAATTGGAAACAAATCTGAAATCAACAAGTAAAACTAAAAAATATATTAATAAGATTCGCGGATTGTTTCACGCAACATGACATGGATCCATTGATATTGGAGATATACCAATACCCACATTAACTGATGACCCAGTTAATTTACCACCATATAGATTGGCATTATGCGAACAAAATGAGTTACAAAGACAAGTCAACGAACTTTCAAAAGCAGGTTTAATTATACCATCTAATTCAGCATATGCTAGCCCAGCATTTTTAGTTAATAAGGCGGATAAGACAAAAAGATTAGTAATCGACTATAGACAAATAAACAAACAAGTACCTCATCAGAATTTCCCAATCACAAATATACAAACAATATTCGATTGTCTAGAAGGGTCGAAATATTTCAACATAATGGATATGCAGCAGGGATTTCTGAACATTCTACTGGGTAAAACAGACCGATATAAATTAGCATTTATCACCCCATTTGGATTATATGAGTGGACAAGATTTCCATTTGGATATAAAAACTCTCCAAGACAGTTTTCTAAAGCGGTGGCTACTGCTCTCTCTGGACTACTTTATTTGGGCACCATTAATTATGTAGACGATATCGTAAATTATGCAAACACATTTGAAGAGCTACTTATAATTTTAGAAAAACTATTAGAACGAATTAGAAAAACAGGGTTTAAATTGAAACCAAAAAAATGTAAATTTGGATATTTCGAGTTGAAAATACTAGGGCAAATCGTTAATCAATATGGAGTCAAGCCAAATGAGGACGAATTGGCAGCGATAAATAAATTTCCTATTCCAGAAAATATAAAACAAACAAGAAGTTTTTTAGGTTTATGTAATTTTTTTAGAAAGTTCATACCAAGATACGCTGAAATTGTAGCGCCTATAACCGATTTAACTAGAGGCCACTTCGAATCAAAAAAAATCTCCTGTAAAATGGCTAAATAAACACACAGAAACGTTTAAAATACTTAAAGAAAAGTTAACAAACCCACCGTTGTTAAAACATTTCAGCCCAAACCTACCAATAGTCGTATGGACCGATGCGAGTAAAATAGAAATTGCAAGTGTTTTATTACAAAAGGACGAAGGTGACGAATTATTACATCCCGTATCATACATTTCTCGACGTGTCACTGCTAGTGAGGAGAAATATAGTGCAATTGAACTAGAATTATTAGCAATAGTATATGCGCTCGAAACCTTTAGACCATATGTATACGGCACACACATAGAGATATGGACAGACCATTGTAATATAAATAAATGAATGCAAACACAATTTTTGATTCAAATATAATATTAACTTTTTTTGATATTTATTGTTCGTATTGTATTAATTATTTTCACAATATTTTCTTTTCAACATAATATTAACTGCATAAAGCAGTGTACAATTCAAAATACGTATAACAAGAAATAGGTTTTTGACAATATAAGATTTTTTGACTCACGGTTTCCTGGTTATGAGTGGAATTGCTGGTGGACTGTTCAATCTTTGAGCACACGTACTGATTGAACTGAATGACGGCTCTCCGTTGATGGACTGCAGTCGAAAGTGGTCGTCGTAGAACTAATTGTTTACGAGATGCTTCCCTGGGTTGTTGATTGATATGGCTGGTTGGCGGATAGGTACAACAACACGTCCTGACCAGCGACGAGTAGGTACAATGATGCGTGCGGCGTATACACTATACGATTTGCACTGTGGTGCGTATGTGTGAGTGCGTGTTTACGACGATTTACGTGTTATAATAAGAATTACGGCGGCGGCGACGTTGAATCCGGCGACGACGATTAAAAATGAATAACGGCGTGTAACTCGTTATTCACAACAACTTTACCAATAATATTCGGTCGGCGGGTAGGTACGACAACACGATATATTACGAAGAACAATATTACGAATTACGGCGGCGGCGTTTAAATACGGCGGCGGTAAAATGACAATATTGGATAACGGCGTGTGGCTCGTTATTCACAATAAGTCCATGAATATTATTACTCGGTCGGCGGCGACGGCTCGATCACGATGTAATAACATTAATTACGGCGGCAGCGTTTCAATACGGCGGCGGCAGTAAAATCTCGTATTGGCTCAGTCTGACCTGGTTTTATCCATGTCCAAGCTCAATAGGAGACAAAAAACAAACTGTGACGACGGCGACGGTTAAATTACGGCGACGACGGTAAAATCTAGTATTGGCTCAGTCTGACCTGGTTTTATCCATGTCCAAGCTCAATAGGAGACAAAAACGAACAACGGCGGCGGCGACGTTTAATTACGGCGACGACGGTAAAATCTCATATTGGCTCAGTCTGACCTGGTTTTATCCATGTCCAAGCTCAATAGGAGACAAAAACGAACAACGGCGGCGGCGACGTTTAATTACGGCGACGACGGTAAAATCTCATATTGGCTCAGTCTGACCTGGTTTTATCCATGTCCAAGCTCAATAGGAGACTAAAAGCGAACAACGGCGGCGGCGACGTTTAATTACGGCGACGACGGTAAAATCTCATATTGGCTCAGTCTGACCTGGTTTTATCCATGTCCAAGCTCAATAGGAGACTAAAAGCGAACAACGGCGGCGGCGACGTTTAATTACGGCGACGACGGTAAAATCTCATATTGGCTCAGTCTGACCTGGTTTTATCCATGTCCAAGCTCAATAGGAGACTAAAAGCGAACAACGGCGGCGGCGAACTGTGGCGGCGGCAGTGTCGATAGCGGCGTACTGGCTCGTTTGACCTGGTATACACCATATCCGAGCTCAGCAGCGAGGGAACGTTGATTTCGGGACTGCTCCCGGGGTATATTTGCTGGCTGTTATTGTGGTCGCAGCAAATAAGAACTCCGGTCGGTCATAGTTACTTTTTGATGTGTTTGTCAAACTTAGCGATGTAGATTCATCATGTGAGTGGCGTAGTCTCTACTTTAGATGTCGCCCTTTCTTCTGGTAGTATTAGTTTCATTAACTAATTAACATGAAACTGTTAATTAGTATAATGAAATGTCTGTTCGTGAATATTGCTCCGGGGCGCGCTATCTGTTGTCGATATGAGGCTCTTGCTTCGGCGTACTCACGACAATTAGTTCTGTTGTTGTCGACGGGTTGCGCACCGGTGTCCGGCGGCGGCGGTCGGCTATTTCCTGGTTTCTCTACTACACAGCGCACGAGTAGTAGTTTTTGTAAACGTTATACAATGAAAAATAACATCAGCAATTCTGTCTCATTACATAGTCCCCTTTTTTATTTATCAATTTTTTTTTTTTTTTTTTTTTTTTTTTTTATTATTATTTGTCCGAAAAAATTGCTGAATAAAAAATTTTGAGTAAGGAGACATATATTATGACAGTGGAATGTGGTTGCTTCATTTTTTAAGTTTTCGTTGTTGACGGATGTGTTTTCTGTTTTCTTTATATTTCTCCCTGCGACGCTGGTTGTTGCTTTTGACTGGCGGCGTGTCTTCCTCAGTTGTTGGCGGCTGGCTGATTGACACTTCGGAAGCACCCGTGGTCTGTTTACCGGCACTAGTAGTTCTGTTGAATTCTGCAGTGCTGGTGGTTGGCTGGTTGATTTTGTTCACTGCTGCGTCGGGTTTGATAGGCTGAGTTGGGATCGCCCGTACTGAAGCAGGTATGTTGTAGGTTGGTTCAAGCGAGTACTTTGTGAGCTTCGCGGCTACTTCCCTTTCGTACTTCGCTTTTGCTTTCATGGTTGCCCTCGGTGATTCTATCTTCGCGATTTTCTGAAGAGAGACTTCTGTCTGGTATTCACTATCTAGGGCCAGATACTCACTACCAAATAGTTCGAGATATTCTATGTCGTCATATTCTTCTGACAGCAGGTTAAATGATTTAGCTTCCATGACTTCTACTGTTTGTCCTAATTAGGAATAAGTCATGGTCATAATCATATTATATTATTGTTTTAGTGGGAGAGAAAAGGATGATTGACCGCAGGATTTTCCTGGGTCAGGAGGAAAACACAATTTGGCATCCGTCTTGGGTGATGCGTGGTATAGTTTGACATTTTTTACGTTGCATCTTATGACTTGCCTGGCAACATCTTCAACCAAGATTGTGTTGTTGTTGCCGATTTCAATGATGGTGTATGGTCCACGGTATAGCAGGAAGAATTTGTGGATTTCACTGTCTTCAGCTGAGGACAGCTTATGCTCCTTTATGAGAACTTGCTGGCCTGGCTGGTATGCTGGGAACCTTTTGTCTTGGTCCTTTACGCGATTCCTTTCTGCGGCTTTGGTTTTCAATTTCTTTCTTACTATTTCCACTATTTCTTCATGACTTGTTTCCTGTTCACATTCTGGGAACGAGATCGGTGGTGCTATGGTGTCTGGTTCTTCCCCATATAGTATTTGATATGGCGTATATCCAGTGGAGCTGTGGTGTGAGTGATTGATCCAATATTCTATGTTGGGTATCCATTTCACCCAATTGGTATGCTTGGCGTGACAGTAAGTTCTGAGCATTCTGCCTATTTCTCGATTCGCCCTTTCCACCGGGTTACTCTCTGGGTGATAGGTGGTAGTGTGCTTTATCTGGACTCCTAGCCCAGACAGTTGTTTGAACCACTGCTTGCTGTGGAACTGAGTTCCGTTGTCTGTTAACAGTTGTTCTATCGTTCCGACCTTAGGTATGTAATCATCGATAAGTTTTTTCAATATTGTTGTCGACGTTGCTTTTTTGATAGGATATAATTTTATGTATTTTGAGAATACATCGAGTACAGCTAGAATGTATTTGGCACCCCGCTGTCCCCTCGGCAATGGTCCCATGAGGTCGAGTGACACTATTTGCAGTGGTCTCTCGGGTAAGATGCTGATAGTTGGTCCCCTGGCACTTTGATTACTGCATTTGGCCTTTTGACATACATCGCATGCTTTGACAATTCTTTTTATAGTTCGGTACATGTTATGCATTTTATATTGAGTTCGTAATAATTGATATACTTTATATGTACCCATGTGTCCAAACTTCTCATGAGTTTCTTCGATTATTGGTTGGTTCATGGATTGTGGTATCAGGACTTGATATCTACCATGTTCATTCTTCGTGAATAGTAGCTCTTTGAATATAAAAAAGTGTTGACTTTTTTTACTGGCTACCTGTTGGATAATCCTCTTCAATTTGACATCTTCTTGTTGTAGTTCTTTAAGATGATCAAACTGTTGCATCAAATCAGGACTGTATTCCATAATCGTCAGTTGATTAATGGTGACTTGAATACCATTTTTCCCTAACTGACTGTCAGGTGATTGTGGGTACCTGGTGAGTGTGTCTGCCCCCACGTTCTCCTTTCCCGGAATGTGTTCAATTTTAAGATGGTACTCTTGTAGTTTGATGGTCCACCTGGTTAGTTGTGCGTTGAGCAGTTGGCAGCGGTTTAAGAACGTTAGTGCTTGGTGGTCCGTTAATAAATGTGTTTCGTGTCCCAATATGTAATTACGAAACTTTTTACAGGCGAAGACGATGGCTAACAGTTCAAGTTCGGTGGTGCCGTAGTTTCTTTCTGCTGAGTTTAATGTTCGACTGATAAAACTGAGCGTCTGATGCTGTCCTTCATCAGTCTTCTGGAATAGTTCTGCGCCAATGTGTGTGGTTGATGCGTCCGTGCTGATGTAAAACTTCCTTGAAAAATCTGGATACTGTATTATTATGTCTTCAAGGAACTGCTTTTTTATTTCTTCGAAGGCCTGTTGCTGTGGTAGGTCCCATTTCCATGGAATTCCTTTTTTGATCAATGAGCTGAGAACTTCGGTATTTTTCGACAGGTCCCGGATGTATTTTCTATAAAAATTAATAAATCCAAGGAAAGCTTGTACCTGTTTCTTATTTTGTGGAGGCTGAAAATTTTGTATTGTTTGAACTTTTTCGGGGTCCATGGTGATACCTCTTTCAGATATGATGTGGCCCAGGAAGGTGATTTTTCTTCTTAGGAAGTGTGATTTGTTGATGTTGATTTTTACATTGTATTGATCAAATCGATCGAATATGGCCTCCAAATGATCCATATGTTCGTTGAAGCTGCTGGATGTGATATGTAGGTCATCTACATATATGGCTACAAATTGTAGTATTTCAGGTCCTAGTACTTGGTCGAGAATTTTTTGAAACTCTGCGACTGAGTTGACAAGACCAAATGGTAAGACCTTATATTGGTAATTGCGGCCTTTGTGTAGAAATGCTGTTACTTCTCTGCATTCTGGTTTTAGTGAGCACTGCCAATAGCCGGCAGTGAGGTCGATGGAGCTCAGGTATTTTACTCCCCTGAATTTGTTCATAATGTCCTCCATGTTCATAGGTCGTTCTCGGTCTGGTATGATTCGAGTGTTTATTTTGCGAGCATCCAAACAGATCCTTATGTCTCCATTTTTTTTTCTCTACACCCACCATGGGTGACGACCACGGTGAACTGGAATGTTCTATTATTCCTAATGCTAGCATCCTTTGAATCTCTTTATCCGTTTTGATCGCTTTTGACATTGGAATTGGATATGGTTTTTGATAGATCGGTTCCCCAGGTGTGACGCGGATTTGACATTCAAATTGTTTAATTTTCCCTGGACTGTTGGAAAAAATGTGTTGATATTTTTTGATGACAGAATTGAATTGTTCTTGCTCCGTACTGCTGATGTCGACGGTGTCATCCATTTCATTCTGATCAATTAGTGTTATTTCTTGTATGTTGCTACCCATTGTCGTGGATCTGGGCAATTTTTTTGAAAATGGTATTGAGTATGGTTTATCATCTACTTCAAATTGTATAGTGTGATTACGGAAGTTTATCTGAGCGTTGTGTTGATTGAGTATGTCTGCCCCGATAATTCCTTTTTCGTTGAGTCCGTCAACCTGTATGAAGTTGGCGTGGAACACAGCATCATTGAGTTGACATTGGCAAAATATTTGTTTGGAGATTTTGCAAATCTGTTTCCCGACTGCATTGCTTATTCGTACTCCGTTGATCGGCAGCTGTGGAATAGTCGGATCCTTTTTCACTATGACGTCAACGATTTCTTTGGTAAGGACACTAATAGTCGCCCCTGTGTCGACTAATAGTTCTACCTCTTCTCCTTCAATCCAACATTGAATGTATGGACTGAATGATTCTTCCTTGTCCTGTATGAGGTTGATTGAATGTGACGTGCTTGGACTGTCACTGTTGTCGTTGTTGGTGGTCACTTGATTTATTTGTTGCGTAGTGTCACGAGACTGTGATGGCGGTGGTTGTTGTGACTGTGGTTCGTCCTTGTTATTCCACCTGTTGTTCCGTGGCTGATTATTGTTACGCTGTTGTGTTCTGTGACTCCAATCATTTTGTGGGACCCTGTGGCTCCAAGTGTTGTTGTTTTGATTATTGTTTTTCTGATTATTAGAGTTGTTCTCCGTAGCCGATGGTTTACTTCTGCGGCTCTCCTCCGCACCTAGTACCTTCATAGCATTGATTACCGATTTGTCTGGTAATGATACTAATATAGCACGTAGATACCCTGGGTAATGATTTGCCACGTTACTTACAATTTCCTCTTCGGATAGTTCAGGTACTTGTAGGTGACGTAGTTTGGCTGCCCATTGGGAGAAATGTTCCCTATATGTGACATTATCTGGTACCTGCGTAGTGTTGAGACAGCTGCTCCAGGTTTGTATCTGTATTTGTCTGGACCAAAATTCGTCAATGAATACATCACGAAAATTTGCATAATCACGTACTTGAAATTTGACGGTTGAATACCAGTTGCTGGCTGTCCCTTTCAAGCAGTCTCGAATTATGATCAGTTTTTCTTCCTTACTCATTTGCTTGACTTTAAAATATTCTTCCAAACTTTGTAGAAATTCGATCGGATGCTGGTCTTTATTGTTTGCATAGAACAGCGGTTTTGATATTTCCACATTTGAATTTCGATGTTCGTTGTTCATCATGTTTGCATTTTGTTTTTGATCTACGAACATTTTCTTTAAATTTTGTATGTTGTCATTATTTTGTTGTTCCAGATGTTGTATTTCTCTGTAGTAATTTTCATTTAATTTTTCAATTTCCTTTTTGTATTGATTTTCGATTTTTGTGCATTTTTCATCCATATTATTGCATTTTTCTTCCAGTTGACCTATTTTTTGCAATAATTGATCGACTAGGTATTGACTGTTTCGCTCCACCTCACGTTGGAACGCTTGGAACGTTTCTTCCGTTACATTTTTCTTCGGTGCCATGTTCACGATGTAGCTTTCTTCTTTGCAAATCGATGTAGAAAATGACGTAGAAAATCTTCGTTTTTTTAATCTTGGGAGTCGAAGTAGAATTATCTTCTATTTTCGAGCCTTGTAGTTGAGCGCCAATGTAATATAAATAAATGAATGCAAACACAATTTTTGATTCAAATATAATATTAACTTTTTTTGATATTTATTGTTCGTATTGTATTAATTATTTTCACAATATTTTCTTTTCAACATAATATTAACTGCATAAAGCAGTGTACAATTCAAAATACGTATAACAAGAAATAGGTTTTTGACAATATAAGATTTTTTGACTCACGGTTTCCTGGTTATGAGTGGAATTGCTGGTGGACTGTTCAATCTTTGAGCACACGTACTGATTGAACTGAATGACGGCTCTCCGTTGATGGACTGCAGTCGAAAGTGGTCGTCGTAGAACTAATTGTTTACGAGATGCTTCCCTGGGTTGTTGATTGATATGGCTGGTTGGCGGATAGGTACAACAACACGTCCTGACCAGCGACGAGTAGGTACAATGATGCGTGCGGCGTATACACTATACGATTTGCACTGTGGTGCGTATGTGTGAGTGCGTGTTTACGACGATTTACGTGTTATAATAAGAATTACGGCGGCGGCGACGTTGAATCCGGCGACGACGATTAAAAATGAATAACGGCGTGTAACTCGTTATTCACAACAACTTTACCAATAATATTCGGTCGGCGGGTAGGTACGACAACACGATATATTACGAAGAACAATATTACGAATTACGGCGGCGGCGTTTAAATACGGCGGCGGTAAAATGACAATATTGGATAACGGCGTGTGGCTCGTTATTCACAATAAGTCCATGAATATTATTACTCGGTCGGCGGCGACGGCTCGATCACGATGTAATAACATTAATTACGGCGGCAGCGTTTCAATACGGCGGCGGCAGTAAAATCTCGTATTGGCTCAGTCTGACCTGGTTTTATCCATGTCCAAGCTCAATAGGAGACAAAAAACAAACTGTGACGACGGCGACGGTTAAATTACGGCGACGACGGTAAAATCTAGTATTGGCTCAGTCTGACCTGGTTTTATCCATGTCCAAGCTCAATAGGAGACAAAAACGAACAACGGCGGCGGCGACGTTTAATTACGGCGACGACGGTAAAATCTCATATTGGCTCAGTCTGACCTGGTTTTATCCATGTCCAAGCTCAATAGGAGACAAAAACGAACAACGGCGGCGGCGACGTTTAATTACGGCGACGACGGTAAAATCTCATATTGGCTCAGTCTGACCTGGTTTTATCCATGTCCAAGCTCAATAGGAGACTAAAAGCGAACAACGGCGGCGGCGACGTTTAATTACGGCGACGACGGTAAAATCTCATATTGGCTCAGTCTGACCTGGTTTTATCCATGTCCAAGCTCAATAGGAGACTAAAAGCGAACAACGGCGGCGGCGACGTTTAATTACGGCGACGACGGTAAAATCTCATATTGGCTCAGTCTGACCTGGTTTTATCCATGTCCAAGCTCAATAGGAGACTAAAAGCGAACAACGGCGGCGGCGAACTGTGGCGGCGGCAGTGTCGATAGCGGCGTACTGGCTCGTTTGACCTGGTATACACCATATCCGAGCTCAGCAGCGAGGGAACGTTGATTTCGGGACTGCTCCCGGGGTATATTTGCTGGCTGTTATTGTGGTCGCAGCAAATAAGAACTCCGGTCGGTCATAGTTACTTTTTGATGTGTTTGTCAAACTTAGCGATGTAGATTCATCATGTGAGTGGCGTAGTCTCTACTTTAGATGTCGCCCTTTCTTCTGGTAGTATTAGTTTCATTAACTAATTAACATGAAACTGTTAATTAGTATAATGAAATGTCTGTTCGTGAATATTGCTCCGGGGCGCGCTATCTGTTGTCGATATGAGGCTCTTGCTTCGGCGTACTCACGACAATTAGTTCTGTTGTTGTCGACGGGTTGCGCACCGGTGTCCGGCGGCGGCGGTCGGCTATTTCCTGGTTTCTCTACTACACAGCGCACGAGTAGTAGTTTTTGTAAACGTTATACAATGAAAAATAACATCAGCAATTCTGTCTCATTACACCATACTCCGTTAAAATATTTAGACAATATTAAATCACTATCAACAAGAATTCAGAGACTAAAAAGTAAAATTATAGACTACGACATAACAATTAAATATAGAAAAGGACTCTTAAATCAAGTATGCGATGCTATGTCCCGAAATCCAGTGTTTGAACCACCCACTATAGAACAAGAAATACAAAAGGATAATGAACTGACAATTTGCACAGTAAAAACTATTAATATACACCTGGAACAATTACGTGATGATACATACGCAAATATTATTAAAGCAATACAGAACCCAGAACTTTCAGCCCATATATGGATAAGAAAATCAAAAAATTATTTTATAAATGAAAACCAAATACTCATGTATAAACATATCTAAGGGGCAATCTATAAATTTAATAGCATTACCAGACAACCGTAAAAATGAAATTTTAAACGATTTCCATGATCACCCCATATCAGGACACTTAGGCATAGACAAGACATATAATAAAATTATTCAACGATATTTTTGGCCCACTATATATAAAGACGTACGCAAATATGTAACATCATGCATTAGTTGTCAAAAAAGGAAATCGGATAAAAAAGCGACCTATGGTCAAATGCTAACATCACCAAAAATTATTGGTATACCATTTCAACGATTTACAATAGATTATATTGGGCCAATTAATCCACCAAGCAATGGCAACTCATATATTTTGGTAGAAACTTGCGCAACTACAAAATACGCTATAGCAAAATCATACAAAAACGCTGACGCAAGGTCTACAGTCGCATATTTAATAGATATAATTTTACAATTCGGAGCAATAGGCGAAATACACTCTGACCGAGGCTTACATTTTGCAAATAAATTGGTGAAAGACTTACTAAAAGCGCTAAATATAAATAACACATATTCAATTGCATACCGTCCATAGAGCCAAGGCCAGACAGAAAAGTTCAACGGGACTTTGATAGATATGATTAGCCACTTTGTACAGGAACAACCAAATAAATGGAGTCTATACTTAAAATATGTACTATTTGCGTATAACACAGCAATTAATGATACAACGAAAAACACACCGTTTTACCTATTACACGGATATAATCCAAAATCCATATTTGATCACAACTTTATAAGTACAGAAACATCCCCCGAAATTTTACTGGAATTAGAAAAATTAAAAAATATTCGAGACGAACTCCCAAAATTATTAGCAGACAGATATTTAAAAAATAAAAAACATTATGACTCAAATAAGGTACAGGTAAAATTTAAATTAAACGAAAAAGTACTGGTTAAAGACGAAAATAGAAAATCTAAATTTGCTTACAGGTACAACGGCCTGTTTAAAATAATAAAGCAAGTATCGGATGTAACTTATGTAGTAGAAATAATTAAAAATGGACAGTTAGTAAACGAATACAAACATGTTAGTCAGTTAAAAAAATATAAAGAACGTTAAATAATGCATTAGAATAATTGTAATTATATTATAAAATGTATATAATAAATATAACGTATAATAAATGTGGGAAAAGAAATAAAATTATTATCGAATATGCTTGCCTAATGAAAACATACAAAAGGTTTTTATTACAACACATAAAAATGTGAATTTGAATTTTACTTGGTAAATATATATTAAGAATACCATGTATATACATTTTTTAAATGAGACACGTAAAATTAATAAGGTAAACACAAGCAAATGTTGAATTGCAATATTCGAAATAGTCTACGAAGTACTAATAAAATAGTAGCTCAGTAAATCAAAAATCAGCAAAATAAAATAGATACTAAAAGGAAATATAATAAGAATATCATACCTAAATTAAATTATGTACAGCAAGCACAATTACAACAGTTTTAATTTTTTCTAGCACATTATCAAATTTTGTTACCCGTATAGCATTCTAACGATTTTCAGTGCGTAAAAAATCTTACGATATCACTTTACCTCCATGTATAGTAATTAATTAATAAATTTAAGAATAAGGTGTCGAGATAGAATAGTGCAATAAGAGTAATATTATTAAATAATCATTTATGTACTTTTATTTTTTAGCATAAGGATAAATTAATTTTTTTTATTTGACCATAACAACCACAAAAAAAAGAGTGAGAAAGTTTACAAATTTAGGCAACTATAACCGAACCATAAACCTCGAATCCAAGACATATTATGGTGGTTCAATCAAGACCGTTCACGACGCCGAGGTTATAGCGGTACAGCGTGCACCTATCCAAGGACAGACCACGATAACAGACCTCTCTGTTTCAGTACTGGTTGAGGCCTTGAGGGACCGATGACATCCAAACGACGGAACGGGTGAAGAATAATTTCGGAACACTAATATCGTACATGAGTATGATGAGGATTTATATTGTAAATTTATTATAAGGCATAGGTATATTATGTAAAAAAAAAAAGAGCGTGTGAAAACATGCGTTAGGCGTATATATAGAAATGTAGAAAAAGGGTTCACATAAAAAATATTATTATAAAAAATAAAAATGGTAGTAAAAACTGGTTGAAATTTTACAATGACACTACCACATCATTGACACTTGCAAAATTGTACGTAGATTTGATTTTCATTATATACATATACGATGATCGTCAAAAACAGATGAATCAAGAAAAAATTGATATAGTGCTCTCGCCACTCAAAAATACAATTAATATATTATTATCATGAGTGTTATCACATTGATAATCCCGAGCAAAACAGAACTAAATTTAATAACTAAACATAAAGATATAATATATCATATGCATATTATATGTATAATTAATGCAGACATGCAGTGTATGTATACATATATAATGAAAATATCATTTATCACGTATTCACACCAAAACAGTGGTAAATCTTCAAAATCAGGTACAATTTAAATCAATTTAAATAAAACTAACCTTAATGACATATTTTATTAAATTAAAAAAAAAGGGATGTATTGTTTAAATGAAACATGATTTATATTGTTATTTTTTTTTATATAGTAGGTATATTTAAAATGTTCAAAAAAAAGGGAGGGGGGTAATGTAACGTATGTTACATCATTACGTTTATTTTATAAGCATCATAATATGCACATTAGGCATATTATGCGCTGACTATAATAATATATTAAGCCCCTCCGGTTTAGGTGACACATATTATATATTTTATGATTGTAAGGCTCCGGCCAATATCCCTATGTAAGAGAATACCAGTTCTCCGCGAGTCCATCAAGTACCTGAACTCCGTACAATCCTACATTTTTGGTAACTTTGTTCGTAAATTGTAAGTTATAATAAATAATTTGTTTATATTAATAATAATTTAGATCAATCGTTATTTATTTGTAATATTAAGATCCTAATACCATTCGTGCTCCCGAGCTACGGTAAAAATATATTCAAAAGAATTAATTTCTTCCCTGAATATCTTATATTTAACGGGCCATCCCCGACCACGTTACAGTAGCAATACAATTTTTTTTGATGGGTGCAAAAGCTTTAAAATTTAATAGAAAGCTCCTAATATAATGTTTCAAAGACCGATGAAAAATCCTTACTCACAGTTTGTGCGACAGCTACCCGATGACGCGTGGGCGGCCTACACGTCGTATTTTTCAATTATGTTTTACCATATAATATGTTTTGTATTGTAATTTAAATAATTGTTAAACACCTATAGAAAAATATAAAATGACGATACATATATACTTATAGATATACCTAGGGTTTGTTGTTGATGTATAAAGCGTTATAAGTATCGAATGAAAATTGTGATATGATTAATTTGGAATTTATTATAGGTACCTATTATACCTATTTCATTTTTTTTTAATACCATAGATAAGTATATAATATGTCTTATACCTAGACTGACATACCATCTCCGCTCAGAATCGTATCAATAACATATTTTTAATGGGTGCAAAAGCTTAAAAATTTAATAGAAGGCTCCTAATAAAATGTTTCAAAGACCGATGAACATATTAAAAATCTTTAGTCACAGTTTGTGCGACAGCTGCACGTCAAGCCCGATGACACGTCGTATATTTTTTAATTATGTTTTACCATATATGTTTTGTATTGTAATTTAAATAATTGTTGAACACCTATAGAAAAATATAAAAGTTGTACCTGGGGCCTATATACATAGGTCCAGACAAGTATAACAACGAGCAGTGTCCGTTATTTTGCCGTCGTGGACGCCGAGCCGTCGTAGCCGCCGCCCGACTCTACATTTGGCAAATCCGTTTAGCCAGATTAAAATTCGTTTGTGTCTGGGGCCTATTCCTATTCAGGTTAACACAGCACAATTACAAATATCGTGATACCGCTGTCATACGAGAACGCCGAGTCGAGTCGCCGCCGTCCGTATCGAACACCCCTGTATCAGTTTAATTATCATTGTCAATAATACAATAATATTACGCGCCGTCATTAATCTTATATAATAAAACGCTAATAACGCGTATAAGATCCGCGGGGAGCGCTCACGGCACTCCGCGTTTCTTCCATGACGACCAATCACAATACTTCCCGCGCGTTCGCTATAAATTCCGCTCGCTTATCTCCCTTTTCCTTATCGACGAATATTTTCGAACATTATTATTATTATTAAAAAAAAACCCGTGTTTTTCAATTTTTTGACGTGATAATAACCGTCGGGCGGAGTGGGGGGACCCATTAAACGAGTAATTATTTTTGACGATGTATAACTTAGCCGGTATTCGACTTAGAGACCCCGTACCAATGGGCATCTCAATTTTTTAGGCCCCAGATGAATTTTCAACATTAGGGAACCAAAGCCCCCACCCCCCCCACATTTTGAGTTGAGTATAACTCGGCCGGAATTCAAGTTAAAGACCTCGGACCAAGGGGGAACCCATTCTTTTTATGAATACTACCGTTTTCCGCTTTAGGGAACGGGGGCACCTCCTCCCCCCCTTTTTGGATTTTGATTTTTTGATGGATTTTGGTCCGGGAGAGTACTAACACCCACCTCGCCAAGGGGAAACTCGGGGTTTTGAGTTTTTGATAGGATTTATTGGGATTTTCTTAAATATTGTTTTTATTGATAAGGAAAGTGATAAGAATTTTATTTTATCGCCGCGAGCACGGCGACGCGGCTTAAGAGTCATACATTTCCCTCGGAATTTCATCTGAGTAGGTGGCTAGGTTGGTTAGGCGTTACGATAAGTGACTCGAGGGTCGAACCCGGCCTCTGGGATTTTCGATAATTTGCGCCATCCGTGATAGTTTGAATGTTTTTTTTTCGAGTTTTTTTTTTCGTCACATTTTTTTTTTTTTTGGCAAAAAAATATTAATATAATATATTAAAGTAGATATTTTAAATTGTAACTAAATTGTATAATGATACTGTACTATTTTATAAATAATAATAATAATACTTGATTCTACCGTGACCAACGCACCTATATGTTTCTTATATAAATACAATATAATATAACTAACCTACATGTAGTACCTACTTGATATATTACAGTTTTTAGGTTAAATACTGTTTAATACGGTATTAATAAACTAATAGATCTAATAGAACTGATTAAACTCTGGCAGTTAAATAGTACGACTATATGACTGCTCTTTTTGCCGTTTTTTTTGAAAATTATAGTTTTAGGCCCTTTCGGTCATATCACCCTCCCCGTCGACTACTTATTCGCGTTCCCTGCTATATTTATAGCCACAGACGAGTCCCGGGGTGGAGTAGTGTGTCGGAAACGAGAGTAGGTACCGTGTAGGTATCGCTATATACAGGCATATATACGCATGTATATACATGCGCCTCGAGGTTCGATTTTTTTCGCAAATCTCGCGTTTTGAACGTCCGAAGGTGGCGGACACGGTGGTCCGCTCAAACGCCCTTAAGAGTCATATATTTGACTCCTAATTTCATCTCGGTAGGTGGCTAGGTAGGTTAGGCGTTAAAACGGGTGATCGACGGTCGTGGTTTCGAACGCCGGCGGGGCCGTGTTAAATCAAATTTCTTTTTTTTGCGTTTTTTTTTTCGTCACATTTATCATTTTTAACGAAAGTGTTAATTTTTTTTTTAAATTTGCATTATTATATTATATATATTATTATTATTCGTTTGACGATATTTATTGGGCAAAAAAATAATTATAATTAACATTTACCGACGCACCTACATGTTTCTTTTAATAATACATTATAATATAACTAACCTACGTGTAGTACCTACTTGATATATTACAGTTTTTACGTGATTCCGATTTGGTTAAATACTGCTACAGATTATAAATACTATATTAAAAAATAGTACGACTGTAATATGACTGCTTCATTTGCCGTTTTTTTCGAAAATTCGAGTCCCGGGGTGGAGTAGTGTGTCGGAAACGAGAGTATGTATAGTGTATTCATTTATAGATACCTACGTTTAATAGGATAGTATTACATTTCAATAAAATTTGTTATTCACCAATATAATTATCTATTTGTTAATTTGACTTAATTCTCATAATTAAATAAATATACAAGGTAGGTATATTTTAGATAATATCCAATCAGAAAATTAGATTTTGTCGACTTATTTGTTATAACCGCGAAAACATAACAATGATTACATTGATTACAGTGAAGCCTAACATAAAACACCTGATAACTGTTCTCTATAATTATCAACAAATACAATTTTATTACCTACTGTATACTTTTTCATATTTGAACGGCCGTTTCGAGCACTTTTCGCTGTAGGCGGATTGTCCATTCGGGAATCGGATTTCACCCGAGATGACTGATAGCTAGACACTCAAACTCAGAATCCGAATTTCCGATTTCAACACACATACGAGAACCGGACACACACGCAAGGTGCATGGTCTGCGATCCGACGTAGTCGGATTGCCTACCTGACTAGCTACTTGCATACGAGCGACTTACACCCCCACTGCATCTGACACTCGGGAATCGACTTTCACCCGAGATGACTGATAGCTAGATACTCAAACTCAGAATCCGAATTTCCGATTTCAACACACATACGAGAACCGGACACACACGCCCGGTGCATGGTCTGCGATCCGACGTAGTCGGATTGCCTACCTGACTAGCTACTTGCATACGAGCGACTTACACCCCCAGTGTCCCCCACTGCATCCGACACTCGGGAATCGACTTTTACCCGAGATGACTGATAGCTAGACACTCAAACCCAGAATCCGAATTTCCGATTTCAACACACACACACCAGAACCGGACATACCCGCCCGGTGCATGGTCTGCGATCCGACGTAGTCGGATTGCCTACCTAGCTGGCTGTGTCGTACGATCGACTTGAATCGCGTGACTTACGACTAGACACTCTTCCGAGTTCAAAAATTACCGCTTAAAAAGTGCTGCCAACACGACAAAACATAATACCCGACGACCCCCCTTCCCCCCGCAGGCTGGATCAAAAAAACCCAGCATAGCCGACAAAGATGCACCACCGCCCACACAGTCTTTCCGCCGTAGGCGGGATGACAAACACCGGAATCTAGTACAAATAATAAAATACTTTAAGACAATATAACTTCATAATAAATATTATATCTTAATTGGCGTATTTCCGTTGGTCTATGGCATATTTCCTCCGGATCTGCTCAGGTTGTAGAGGCAGTAATGCAGTATACGTGCTTACTACGAGGATAATTTGCAAATTATGTCAAACTAATGTTATATTACAATAATGTAAAAAATGATTATTTAATTTTACTTCATATAATTTACATATAATATATTATGCTGTAGGTATAGCAATATAATATAATATTATTATATAAGTATTCTTTTTCTATCACATTTTTATTAAAAAAATTCTATTTCTTATATTTATGTCATAATATTATGATAATGTAAAAACGTATGACTTATTTGCAATCCTTAAATTATTATAAATACTAAGTTTTTGTACTTTAATAGGTATATTTTATATTTTGTGCTATTCTATATCTATAATAATATTTTATTTTTCTATTGGTTCTTATTATTAATAATAGTATACCCAATATAATATTGTAAAAAATTATAACTTTATTTTACTCTACATAATTTAAAAGAGTTAAGTTTATAAGCATCTTGTTTTTATTTTGATATTATATTTTATACTTCTTATGCTATGTAATAATGTATAATGGGGGACGAGGTGGCCGAGCGGTCGAACACGTCGTCTGCGGCGCTGGCGGTCGCGGGTTCGATTCTCTCGACCACTGGGCGGCATTTTTCTCCGGGCAAGTCACGGTGTCCGGAGAACAAGTGCCGCCGTCCCCCACTCCGGGGCATGGCAGAAACCTACGGGTGCCCCAATAGAAATTCTGCCAAACACAACACACACGTGTAATAACCCTACAATTTCAAACCCTACTACCTACAATCATAAACCCTACAATCAAGCTAATGGCCATGGTCGCCGGGCTTTAAAAAAAAGATCAATTAAAAAAAAAAAAAAAAAATAATAATATATAATATATTCTTTTTATATTGAATTTCTATTAAAAATCAAGTTTTTTATCTAATCTTGATAAAATAAAAATAATTTTTTTTATTTTACTTTATATAATTAAAAGGAGTTAAACTATAAATATTTATTTTTTATATTTAAATAGATATGTATATACCTAACTGAATATATAGGTATAACCTGTATTTATTTTTTTTTTTAATTTGGTATTCATATAATATGTATTACATAATTTATAATTTTTGTATTGATTTTCTGTAATTAATATTAGCATAACTAGTGTAATAATGTTAATAATTTATTATTATTTTAGATTCTGAGTGGAACGATGAATGTATTGATTTCACAATGATGTGTGTTCTGTTTTTTTATTTTTTATTTTTTTTTTTGTGTCTGTCATCACAATTTATGGCAGTAAAACTACTTCGCTTTCCTTAAACAGTATCTTGTTCGATATGAAAGTGAATCTAGCTGGTGCATTTGGGAGGTCAAATTTCAAATATTCAATAGTTTTCAAAAGCGTCGGGAAAAACAACATAAGAATTAAGGAAAACCGGGAATTTTTCCTCAAAATCGATTTGGGTTTTTGGTGTAACTCTAAAACAAATTAACTTATATGCATGCAATTTTCATTTGTAGTTAATATTAGCATTTAAAATACACCATACAATTTCGAAAATATTTTGATTTGTTTTGAACTGTTAAGGAACATTTCCAGTTTCCCATTTTATTAGTCATTTTTTCTATGAATGTAATTAAAACTTTATTTGTTGGGTAAAAAAGCTTGATAATTTAATACAAGGCTCCTACTATATTGTTACAATGATATTTGAAAAATATTATCAATCCTTATTCATAGTTTTTTTTTGGTACTGGTTTGTTATAGCCCCGCCACTCAGGTTTGTTATCCCCCCGCCATTCATATATAATAATAATATCTTTAAAAATGGTTTCAAACGGATCACTATTATTAGCCCCGCCACTCAGGTTTGTTATCGCCCCGCGATAATATAATAAATATAAAATAATGAGACGGAAAATTCGTACCATAACTATTAGGTGCCTACCATAGGTGTACATCACAAATAAACAATAATATAATAATATAATAAACTGATATTATACCGATCAAACATCACAGTACGTATTTGTTCGCATTTCAGACATCATCATGAATTTTAAAGATTTGTTAACACAAGTGCCCGATATAAATGCCGGAATTCAATTTCTCCAGTCCAAAAATATAATTGAAATGACCAATACATGTGATAATGGCCACGAAATGTTTTTGAAAATGAATTCATGTATCTGAAGCTTCCATCACAGATGTTATTGTATTTGAATTGTTAAACAATGTTAAATGTTGCAAATCAATGTAAATATTTTCTTTGTAAAAAGTGGAGTTTACTGCTGATGACAAAAAAGCACTATTATTTGTTGAAGGTGTTTGTAATGGCTCTTCACAGAAAGTTCCTAACATTGATGACCCTTGGTATAATATTGTAACCAGAATCTTTAAACCAAATAAAATACAACTAATTAGGTATAATCGAGGGTATAATACAATACATAAAATAAAACTTTAACATAAATAATAATGTTTATACTTTTATTATCACTATCACTACTGTCTAAGGTATTTTGCTTTTTTTTTCAAAAGTGATGGGTCATTTAAAACATTTTTACTATCTGTTGATTCCACTTCTACTTGTTTGTACCAAGCCTTATTGAAATTACCTAACATGCAAATATTGTATATTATAGGTAAAAAACAAATATATTATAATATGTAAAATTGCCTACAAATTAACAATAAGATATTATACTATTATTATTGTTGAGTAAAAAATTTAATATATTTCCAAACTCTAGAAACAATTTATTTTATACTAACTTGGCATCTATGTATTATGCATAGAGCCTTATATTATATTCTTACATTACCTATATGGCTATACCTAACTATATTGTAATTATATTTATTTCTGTTGTAAGTACCTTGTTATTTAGTCTATTTTCAGAATTACATGACCATTTTAATAAGGTTTTAATTAATATATTTATATTTAAAATAGGTAACTAATAGTAACTAATAGTGTATAGATAAAACCGACCATATTATTAATGTGACAATAAAAATATTATCAAGAATTAGATATTTAGTTTTCTTGAAAATGTAAAGAAATTAGTAAAAAATTTTGATCAATCACAACTCATATTACATTAGAATTTAGATTAAAGTATTAAATTAAAATTGTTTTATTTCTCTTACCATAAATCTTGTTATCGCCTACAACTTTGATCTGATACTGTTGCCGGAACTGGATCTATGGCCTCTTTAAAATGGATACTAGTAACTTTGAAGGGTGGCCAGTAATAATTCTCTACAGACCTACTGTTATATAAATTCTCAACTTCTGTCTTGATAAGATAATTAATTCGTATAACATTATAATCTTTGCTCGTGGAAAATATTACAACTACCCATTTCTGTTTTTTTGGAAGCATCGGCAATAATAAAACTAGGTATTAGTATACAAAATGACCCACTGTTTGTTCATGCTACCAAGTTTTTCTCCTTAAGGCACATAATGTGTTTGGCGCGTTTGGACTTAGAACTAATTTACATTTTGCATGAATAAAACTAAAAAATCATTTGAACAAGTCTTGTGCAATGTACATTAGGTGATCACTGATGGGTAAATTTGTTGAATACCTAACACGAATGCAGAAAATCGGGGACTTACAAACAATACAAACCTCTAAACTCGACGTTTATTGACTATCACGAAGATTTGAAAGCAATTATTAAATCTCTGTTATAATGAGAGATGTTTATCTATTTATTTTGGTAGTACCTAATGATAAGATAAATCACAATACTGTTGAAGATAACATATTTTATTTCCATAAAAATTAAAAAAGATAAACATATATTTAATGGAGGTAGATTGTAGGATTAAAATTATATTAAATAGGTAGGTACCCTCTAAACATACCATTTAAACAAAAACCAAATCGTTTCATTACTTTCATTTCACCTAGTAGTTCCAAGTCACCTCGATTGACTCAATTGGTGCTTTTAAAAATATAATATAAATTTGTTTCAAAACTAGGTACCTTTTTATCAGAAATATTCGACATTAGGTATATACCTACGTAATATAACTGTTTGTAATAAAATCAAATAGGTATCCCAACGACTTAACACAGCTTTCACAAGTAGGTACAATTGTTACGTCCCAACTGACGTCGATATATACGTCATCAACGCAGAAATGAATACTTGAATGCAGTAGTTTATGATGAGTACATATTTAAGTACAAAATTACAATGTATAGGTATAAGCTATGGTGGAGAGGTGAGCGGTGTTACCTGATTCTGAACTGGGGGTCTATTTTGTACGCCATACGAATGTACCTATCGTGCATAGAAAATGCTAATATAAACATTGAGTCAAAATTTCATGTACTTATCTAGGGTAATTTTTAAGAGTTGCACCAAGAACCAAAATCGATTTTTCGAAAACCGATTTTGTGTAAAAATTCCCGTATTTCCTTAATTTTTCGTTTTTTGTCACGGCGCTTTTGAAAACTACTAGAAAAATTATACTTTTGACCCCGCAAAATACCAACTAGATTTACTTTCCTATTAGAAAAGATACTGTTGAAGAAAATCCAAGCACTTTCACTGTCCTAAAAGGTGATGACAGTCACAAAATTAAAAACACAAATCATTATAAAATCAAAACATTCATCGTTCCACTCAGAACCTAAAAAAAAAAAAATTAAGGTATCTACTTTCATCATATATTGATATTCAAATTTGAAACCATTGATTATTGCTTTTTAGCCATATAATAAGTTATAATAAATTTGATTTGTAATATCAATGAGTAAAACATGTTTTCTACCTTGCAGTGTGTTAAAAAAAGTGTGCCAATGCAGAAATAATGCTAGTGTGTAAAATCAACAATAATTTCATTATTTTTTTATATTCATTTGTATAATACATATTTTTATCAATATTGAAAAGAATAAATGGCCTATAAATAATATAAAAATCAGTGGGTTGGTTTGTGATGTCCATGATTAGTAATATTAACAATTATTTAATTAATTCTACCTATATTAAAATTAACAAAGAGGTTGGTGACCTAAATTGTCTTGTAATATTAATAAATAGTTTGTTGAATAGTTTTGTATATTAATGAACATTTTGTAGATTCAACCCAACTTTTCCTAAATAATACCTAGTTATTTCCCTTAAACACAAATAGCTAAAATCCCCCTAAAACTTTTATTTTTATCCCTTCCTTAGGAATTACTCCCAGTAGGTGCACACGAACAACCTGTGTTCTGCGGTGTTGGAGTCGTCTGAACACTGCTAGCAGCTTGGGCTGGCGGCCCTAGACATCTGATGCAGGTACAACTGGAATCACCCGTGGAGACCACTTGAAGCACCCGTGGACAAAGTACATAACCTCATATAATTTACTGTTTTAATAGCTCTGCAATAATTGATAATAATATGAATAATAGTACCTAAAAGTAACCGACCGTACCAACTGTCCCAACCCTACCACAACGTTCAAAAACAGCTAATGGCCATAGTTGCCGGGCTTACGATCAATAAAATAAAAAAATAAGAAATGGTGTTCTAATATAATATACAAGCAATAAACATAGGTACCATATCTGTTAATCAACTGAAAATATTCTCAGAGGATAATGTATAAAAATATACTTACGATAAAGTGCAAACCGTGCACATTGACCACATAAAAAAACATTTTCTTTCTCATTTTTACAGACTTAGGACTGTCAGTAATCTAAAAATTAGATCACTGGTATGATTAAAAATGTTTTTTTTTTTTTTTTTAAGAGCACGTCACAAAAGCCTGTTTTGCCTCCTTCTTACACACGTACGATATCTAGAACTCGCTCAATTTTGGGGTCAGAATAAAAACACCTATACAAAAATTGAAAGAAGACAATTTTTTGGAGGGCAAAAAGTTGAAATTCATTTAAAAAAATCAAATTAAGAAAATTTAAAGGTATTTTAAAAATGTTGAAATTTTTGCATTTTCTAAACGATATAATGTACGTTATATCATGTATAATGGAAAAAAAACGCAACGACTTGCCTCAGAAATAATTTAAAAATTCAATTTTACAACAGGAATTTTTACTCTAGAACCAAAATTGAGTGAGTTATACTCAGACTGAGTAAACGCTTAGTCTATGCCGTACGTGTGTAAGACGGAGACAATACATGTAGGTGTGACGTCCTCTTAAGTTTCCAATATATTATAGTCAGTAATAACTCAAGTTTATTGAATATTAGTACACTGGTTTATGGTATAAACTATAAAATGTTAAAAAATATTTAAAAAATTCACACGGTTGGTAAAAATTTAAATAAAAGTGCTTTAGGGGAGTCAAATCTATTTATTTTACCCAACAAATGTTTGTTAATTTTTTATGATACAAATCTTAAGTTTTTTACTGTAAAGACAATTATAATAATACTAGCTTTACCATTAAGTAATAATAAATGTTCTTCTCGATTCATTGTAAGTTTAAATCTTTTAATACTTAACATCTTAACTACATTAAGAACATTATACATAACTTTAAGGGGCCTGGTCGCGACCTGTTTTTTTGCTCAAAAACATGCCTTACAGGAAAAACTCTCACGCCTTGTAGATTGGTCCAATTTCCGTAATTTTTTTTTTTGTTAAATAGAGAAAGACGTATTGCAGGGCGCATTGGACTTGGATTTTCAAATTTATTTTTCGAAATCTTAAATTACAAGTTTGAATTTAATCCATTTGCTACCAAAAGCTATAATTTTTCCAAATAAAAAAGATTTTGTTTAAAATAATGAACCATTTTGATTCATGCATTCGGAAAGTAGTGTACCTATTTTTACAAATGCTACGATGTTTACATCGTTTATTTACATGTTATTTACATGTTAGTAAATAGGTTAACATACAAATTAATCACATCGATCTGAGAACAACACCAGACGATACAAAATCCCCAACTGTATGGATATAATAAATAATAAGGAAGAAAAAGAAGCCTGTTTGTTTATATAGTTTTCAGAACATGAACTCATAAAAATTACAAAAGATTTTGGAAACTGCAATTCGACATCTCCACAAAACGTAATGCATCAAGCAACATAACAATTGGTATGGTATGATAGTTAATCAATTATTTTTTTTACTTTAGATTTTCAATTGAAAATAAAACAACTTCGCCCTTTTGGACAGCTATTGCAGGAGATTAACCAGGCTGGACACCTAATTAGATTATAAAAATAATAGGGAAGAAGTTTGTTTTTAAAGTTTCTAGAAAATGAGTTTGTAAAAATTACAAAAAAAAAAAATATAAACTGCAACTCAACAATTCTATCAACTGATGCACATAACGGAATGCATAACTTAACATAACGATTTATATATATATTATATTGTAGTAAAACAACCAACCGTTTACTACATTATAATAAATATACTGCATATACTACATCGAAGATATATATTACAATTACATGTTTTAAGCAGTCAACAACATCTAGCCGCCACACCTGTTGTTGCCACCAAATTTCATTTTTCAATAGTTAAGAGAATTTGAATGTATGACGATTATACATTGAAAAATAATCCAGTTTAGAAACTCAAGGAAGGAATGACAACAACAACACCTGCTTCGGTTCCTTTGATCCACCTCCTAGTCTCAACCGTATACCTAATGTTTAATGGAGACTTTGTATATATTATACGAGTCTCCGTCCATAGCCAAATTAGAATTAGTACAGAGTCAGTACGACGTACATACTTGTAAGTACTAGTATAACTACTCTCTCGGCCAGGTGCTTATATCCTCAAATTTATATATACAATGTAAAACATTATACTTTTTGTAACTTTAATAAATCCCATATAACTATTACTGTGTAACTTGTTACTCTGTAAAACCTCTACTATTCAACACATCAACGTCGTCAAACTCAAATATAAACAACGATATTGAGGGATCACTACACTATAATAATATATATATTTTACTAAATGTCAACATTATCATAAAAAAAACAATTTTTCACGACACACTGTGTGCACATTAAAATAATAAACAATAATGTTATTATATATTATTATGTGCGGCTTATTCATATGGTAGCTATAGTCATTATTTATTAGTTTGGCGATGAAAATTGTACATCGAGGAAACTTTGATTTTCCGGGAAAACTTGTAGAAAAAATCCATAAAAATGTTTTTATATCAATGCTATGGAATATAATCTAGTGTTTTATAGTTAATCAACTATCATTTTTATTTTGGATTTTTGCTTGAAAATAAAACAACTTTGCCCTTTTGGATAGCTATTACAGGAAAGGAACCATTCTGGACACCTACCAATAGCAGCAGATTATAAAAATAATAAGGAACAACAAGAAGTGTGTTTGTATTTAAAGTTTCTAGAAGATGAACTTATAAAAATTACAAAAAAACGCATCTCAACATTTCTATCAACTGATCCATATAACTTATGCATAACGTAACATAACAAGTATTGTTATATATGTTACGCCGAATTTGTGAAATTGCTGATTTCATGAAAATCAAAATCAAAAAGATTAGAAAAATATTTTTAATAGAACAATGTTAAAAAAGGTGGGTAAGTGGATGTCGCTCTGCTGTACAGTAGGTTACAAGTGGGTCACTGTATAATGGATGCTATTAAATTTGAATTCAATGATACAATATCATTGTATAAGAAAAACGATTCTGAGCGAAGACGGTATGTCAGTCTAGGTTTAATACAAATTATATACATATGTATGGTATTAAAAAAAAATTGACCTATAATAAATTCCAAATTAATCATATCACATTATCACAATATCCATTAGGTACTTATAACACGTTATACATCAACATCAACAACAAACCCTGATACTATCATATATATATAATAGTACACTTTAGAAGTTTCAAGTAGGTACCCACGAATAATATTATATAATCACAACAAAATAACTAGGTTTTTTAATATGTAATTTCGTCCAAATTTGAACATAAAATGACTATAAAAGTAAACTGTGATTGTATATTTTTTAGATTTTTCGGTAAGAGAATTAACTACTTACGTGGAATCTTGTTTTAAATTTTCAATCCTTAGCTATAAAAACTGAACATTTTATAATTTATTAATTACGATGATTAATAATTTTCGAGATTTTGAAAAATTCTATCAAAATTCGATGTTAAAATGCTTATAAAAAAAAATTGTGCCTATGTATTTTTAATATTTTTCAACTGATATTGTAACAATATATCAGGAGCCTTGTATTAAATTTTTACACTTTTTGGCCCAACAGATAAAACTTAATTGATATTTATAGAAAAAAAAAACTAAAAAAATTGAAAACTGAAAATGTCCGTAAACGGCTCAAAAAGTGTCAAAATATTTTCAAAATTGTAGGGTGTATAGGAAATGCTAATATAAACATTCAGTGAAATTTTCATGTATCTACAGTAATTCGTTTTTTAATTACAACAAAAATGAAATTGCCACATGAGAAATCGAGTGAATATCCAATGTTGTAAAAATTTGAATTTCAAACGCTCATAAAAATTTAATTTGACTTTCCGGTAGAAATTTTTTTATTGATAAAGGTAGACAATCTTATGAGTAATCTTGTATTAGATTTTCAAATCTTAGATTTAAAAAGAAAAATTTTTACGAATTCTTAACTCAAAATAATTTGCTAATTTTCGTGATTTTTCCATATTTTGTCAATTTTTGAACTTTAAATGCTTATAAAAAAAAATTGTGACTAAGGATTTTTAATATTTTTCATCTACCTTTGAAACAACATATTAGGAGCCTTCTATTAAATTTTCAAGCTTTCGCAACCAACAAATAAAATTTTATTGAAATTTTTAGAAAAAAAACTAAAAAAAAATGGAAAATGAAAATGTCCCTAAACAGTTCAAAATAAATCAAAATATTTTGAAAATGTTATCGTGTATAGAAAATGCAAATATAAACCAGTGAAAATTGCATGTATATACGTTCATTTGTTTTAGAGTTACACCAATAACCAAAATCGATTTTTTGGAAAATCAATTTTGCGTAAAAATTCCCGTTTTTCCTTAATTTTTATGTTGTTTTTCCCGGCGCTTGTGAAAACTACTGGGAAATTTAAATTTTGACCTCCCCAATGCACCAACGATATTCACTTTCCAATCGAACAAGATACTGAAGTCGAAAATCGAAGCATTATTTCGACTACTTATCGTGTACACAGATACAAAAAAAATAAAAAATAAAAAATAAAAAAATAAAAAAACACACATCATTGTAAAATCAATACATTCATCGTTTCACTCAGAATCTAAAAAAAATTTTTTACTTATATAAATAATAGAAATGGAAAATTGTAAAAAACTTTTAGATATGATCCAAAGATATAAAAATATACTAAAAGAGTTATCAGAAATTGAATCATCTATGTATAATTTAGAAACTCATGTATCATCTTTATATCAATCTTATGATAATAAGTATAGTTACAATCGTTACAAAAACAATTTTAAGAAATTATTTGATTATTTTAAGAAAATTCATAATGAATTAGCGAATCATATAATGAATAATTGGTTTGAAATTTAATGTTCACTAGTTTGTTGTTAGACTTTTTTTTAATAGAAAAATTCTATTAAAAAATATTTTAATTATTATTACATTTCGATTTTAATTATTAATATCATAAGTATTATGAAAAATATTTTGGGGGTGAAAATGTATTTAATAAGTTTTGCGAAAAATGTTTTTATTATTATTGCATTTCGATTTTTATTTTTAATAATTAAGTTTTTGCGGAAAATATTTTTATTATTATTGCATTTCATAATTTTTGTGAAAAATTTTATTAATTATTATTGCATTTCGATTTCTATGAAAAAATATTTTAGGAAATATTGCGTTTCAATTTTTATGAAAAAATATTTTAATAACTATTGCGTTTCACGATTTGCAAAATATTTTAATAATTATTGCGTTTCACGATTTGCAAAATAATTAAAGGAATTTTGCATTTAAAATGAAAGTGTACCATAGTGACCCCTATACTACTACTATGGACTCTAAATGGACAGCAGAACGAGATGCCGAAGCTGTAAAAATTTTAACTGATGACGCTTCTGTAAATAAAGATAGGCGGTATTATCACGTTCGTGAGAAATTTGATTTAATCGAGGTAGCTATGGCGTTCGACGAGTGCGACGGAAACGCGATCAACGTATTATGGCAGTAGTCGACAGTTTCCATAGTATTATCCATGACATGCATGTGGCCAGTGGACATAAAGGTGAGACGAAAACACACAAGAAAATAATGGAGCATTACTCTAATATTACTATGGCTGATGTAAAAACTTATATCGCTAATTGTGAAAGGTGTGCGGAAAAATCAAAAAAAAAGTACGCGAGGCGTTGTTGTGCGGCCTATTTTATCTTCTTCTTTAAATGAACGTGGTCAAGTGGACCTTGTCGACTTTCAAAGTTTACCTGACCGTGATTTTAAATTTATTCTTCATTACAAAGAACACTTGACAAAGTTTTCATTTTTCCAGCCTCTGAAGTGCAAAAAGGCTTTGGAAGTGGCAAAAGAACTGTTACACATATTTTTGACGTTTGGTGCACCTCACGTTCTACAGTCCGATAATGGTCGCGAAAATACAATTATTTATAATATTTTAAGAATTGGCTTGCCTATTTCATGAAATCGGCAGAAAAATTGCCGATTTCACGTTTTCTGCAACAACGATGCTGATTCCATGTAATCGGCAATTTTTCTGCTGATTTCATGAAATCAGCAATTTCACAAATTCGGCGTAACATATACATATCATAACACGTATATTTTACTAAATGTCAACATTATCATATAAAAAAAATTTTTACGACACACTATGTGCACATTAAAATAATAAAGAATAATGTTTTTATATATTATTATATGGGGCTTATTCATATGGTAGCTATAGTTATTATTTATTAGTTTGGTGATGAAAATTGTACATCAAGGAAGCTTTGATTTTCCGGGAAAACGTGTAGAAAAAAATCCATAAAAATGTTTTTATATCAATGGTATGGAATATAATCTAGTGTTTAGTCTTCATGAGTAATAAGTATAAACATACTTTATGTTGTTATACTATCAACCGAACATCTTTTTATGAATCTAATAGATTACCTACCATTTAGAATCACCTAACCATCAATTGTAATTTTTTAATTATTATTATTTAATGAAATTCATGTAGGGGTTAGTCCAGTACCGGATCTAGGGGGGGGCGATCCGGGGCCAATGCTCCGGGCGCTTATCATAGAGGGGCGCAAATTTCAAATTTTAAACTCATCATTTTTATTACATTTATTTTTTTTTTTGAAGTACACAAGTTTTTCAAATAAATAGTTTTAATTCAATGTAGTCATACTGGTTATGATTAAGAAAAGACATTCGACATATTATATCATATTATCGATTTTATGATTTTGCTGAAAATAGCCAAAAACACAATCGGGGCAATCTGCAATTGAGATAAACTAATGTTGTATAATTGTATCGGTCAGTCATAGACGAACTAATTGCACAGCGATAAGCCGATAACCAAGCATTGTGTACTCATGTGTGCGTATTTTCTGCTATTTAACAGTGGTATTTATATTTATTATAACAGTGTTTAGCGTTCACTTCACTGTTCACTGGACGGTATCTAATGAATGTTACAGTTTAAGTATAAGTGTTACAGTATATTTTTTTATGATGGAACCAAAAAAAAAAATTATCTGGTTTTAAGTTCCGGCAAAAAGCTCTCGAAAAAAAAAAAGAAAATGAGCGAACTTCGGCGTATTTTCATAATTGGCTGGGTAATACGAGTACTAACACACAATGTAGCACAGGTTAGAAATTATTCATAATTATTATTCTCTATTATAATTAATACTAGATCTATATTGTATTATAATAATTAATGGCGTAATTTAGTATTATTATTATTTATTACTATCGATATTATAATATACGTATTATTTTAGAATTTAATACCTAACCGGGAATTTGAAACAGGTATAATTTCTAAAATAATAGTTTTCGGAAAACTTTGTGAATTAATTTGTATAATATATAACTATATTTTATTGAAATAATACAGTACAATAAATATCTAATATTTTATAGAAAACGAAGAAAATGGGACAGATGTAGAAAAGGATGAGAATACTGTGAAATGTAGTTCTGGGATAATTGTCGAGGAAATTAATTCTGATCATAACAAAGCTAAGAGTCTAAATGTGTCCGAATTGATGTCATTAAAATTAAGTGAAAATGAAACTTTGGATTTTAAAGATTGTGGTACATGGCCTGAAAAAATAATAGATTCTCAAAGAACTCATATTGTTAGAATGAGAATGAACTATATTGAAAAATTGGATCTTACTAGATCTGAAAGAGAAGGGCGATCTGTTAATGTTTCTTGGTTTTTCAAAAATCTTGTTAATGGAAATCAATGTCGTCGAACTTGGCTTAGCTACTCCAAATCAAAAAATGCATTATTTTGTGTACCATGCAAATTGTTTTTAAATTCAAATGAAAAAAATATGTCAAAATTAGCATTAGATGGGTTTATTAATTGGAAAACATTTTCAGAAAGAATACCAGAACATGAAAATTCTAATATTCATAAAAACTAAAAAGTATTTTTGTTCGTGGAAAATGCTGGAAATGTCAATTTGTGAAGGTAAAGGAATTGATATTGATTTACAAAATGAAATAAAGTTAGAAGAAAATCATTGGAGATTAGTATTAAAAGCAATAATTGACATAATTATGCATCTAGCAATGGAGAACAGTGCTTTTCGTGGAACTGACGAACTTGTTTCTAATATAGGTAAATCTAATCAAAGTGGGAAATTTTTAAATCTAGTAAATTTAGTATCTCATTATAACGAGCCTCTAAGAATTCATCTTGAACGTCATAAAAAAGGAAGTGTTACATATTTTTCACATGAAATTCAAAATGAATTTTTAGAAATTATTGCAAATAAAGTTAGGAATACAATTTTATCACAAATTAAAAGCGCTACATATTATTCATTATTATTCGACTGCACGCCAGATATCTCACACGAAGAGCAAATGTCTCAAGTTATTCGTTATGTGGTTGTAAATGAAAATGGATGTGAAATCGTGGAAAGTTTTCTAGGTTTTTTACAAGTTTTTAAAAATACTGGTGAGGCAATAACAGAAGATATTTTGAGAAGCTTATCTAATCATAGTATTGATTTATCCTACTGTCGCGGTCAATCATATGACAATGGAGCTAATATGGCCGGGAAATGGAAAGGTGTTCAAGCTAGGATCAGTTCTATAAACTCTTTGGCGAGGTTTATTCCTTGTACGGCCCACAGTCTAAACTTAGTAGGTCTTTATGCCGCTAAATGTTCACCAGAATTAGAAAATTTCTTTGGTATAGTTCAAAAATTGTTCAATTTTTTCTCTAGTTCTACTCAGAGATGGGATATTCTTAAAGAACATCTTAAATTTTCATTGAAAGGTTATAGTACGACCAGATGGTCTGCAAAACAACGCGCTGTTAAATCATTATATTTGCAGTTAGGCCAAGTTATTCATGTTTGTAAGTTACTCAAAAATAGTAATTTATGTGAAGAAGCAAGTGTTGAATTAAATGGTTTGTTGAAAGGGATAGCAAATTTTAAATTTATATGTATGTTAATAATATGGAATAAAATATTAACGGCAATTGATAGAGTTAATGTAATTTTACAAAAACAGAACATTACAATAGATATAGCCACTCAACACTTAAAAGGTCTGATATATTTTATTGAGAAATTTAGGGAAGAAGGTATTGAAGAAGCACTTGATGAATCAAAACAAAAATCAACTGAGCTATCAATAGAACCGGTATTTCCATCGATTCGAGTTAGAAAAAAGAAAAAAATGCCTGGTGAATTAGCGGAGGACGAATCATCAACATTATCCGAAGAAAATAAATTTAGAATTTTAATGAAAAACGTCTGTGATAGAATCTTGAACGGCTTAAAAGAAAGATTTGACTCAATTGATGAAGCTGCAAAAGATTTTTCTTTTTTAGATGGAAAGTTTGTATTTAGTATGCCAACAATTCAATTAAAAAAACATGCTATGGACTTTTGTATCAAATATGAAAAAGATATTGACAAAAATGAATTAATTTTAGAGTTGGATAGTTTTACTCAACATGCAATTCAATTGGATAATAAATTAATAGATGCTCGTTCACATGAAATTTTAAATTTTATTCTTAAAAATAGTCTTCAAGAAGCTTATCCTAACATATTCACAGCTTATCAAATATTTTTGACATTACCCGTTACATCGGCATCTTGTGAACGTAGTTTTAGTAAACTGAAACTAATTAAATCATATCTAAGATCAACTACAAAGCAAACAAGATTAAATGACCTGTCAATTATATCCATTGAGCACCAAGTTGCTAAATCCATAGATTATGAAGATATCATTAAAGAATTCGCGTCAAAAAAATCAAGAAAAATAATTATTAAATAGGTATTTATTAAATATAGGTTTAAATTCTAAATTATTTAATTTTTTATTGAAAATAAACATTTCCATAATGTATAAATATTAAATAAATGTAAAATATCTTGATTAATTGTATGAATATTTAAAATATAAATCGCCTATAATAATAATCCGTATTTTGACACACTTTAGGACTCATGCATTTTTTTATTGGTGACTTTTAGGGGCGCTAATATTATGTTGTGCCCCGGGTTGTATAATTTGTAGATCCGGTACTGGGGGTTACATCAAATATGAATTTGTGTACATAACTACCAAGAGATAAACCAAATAGATTAGATAGCAGTTGTGACCTGGTAATTATTTTAAAAGGACCTGTAAATAATTAGTGCAGATGAAGGCAAAATTACAATTGGACATAAAAATGTTTTAATAGTAGCTAGTCCATATTTCCGTGCAATGTTCAGTGCATAGTTGAACATGATTTATTTGATGTTGATATTGAATATTTTATTGCTGCCCTTCCAAAGTGGAAACAGTAGAAGACTATGTAAGGTATTTATTTACTTTGACATAGAAATTATGTAAACATAACCTGGACGTAGGTAATACATAGGTCAAGTGTCAACAAGAATCAAACTTCAAATAATGACACAAATAACGTAAGTATTGCACGATAAATTATTAAACAATGTAGGTTTAGAAAATTTTCAAACTGTGTAGGTTTTAAGTGTATATAAAAAGGTTGAGTACCGCTGGACTATGTCGTACGTGTGTAAGACAACACATGAGGGTGCGACGTCCTCTTAACTAACAACGAATGTAGTAACTACCATAAAAATATAATAGAATATAATAGAATCGGTTATCTACCAACAGACCAAACTAAATACATACACTACTAATCATTACTGTTAAAAAATAAAACTCATGAGTTTTATACATTTATCTTGCAGTTAGCTGCACTTATAACCAGAGACATATTACACTAAATTGCATAATGTTATTTGTTGTAGATACTTACTTGGAGTTCAGGAGTTATCAACCACGGGTTTCACGTACCTGTAACTGAAGTATAAATAAGCAGTAACCGGTCATGAAAGGCAACTTATCTGGATACGCTGTGCATACAAAACAGTAACTTTTCTTTCCATGGACGTGGTCAGTGTCCATTGGAGCTGATTTCATGACGGGACTATACTGCAATCGACGGTACAGAAGGAATGAATTCTTGACTTCAAAAAAAAAAATCTATCGAAAACAGACGAGTTCTGGAACATTCAAGGGATAAAATTAAAAAGCGCACACAACATACATATTTTTACGATACCCAAAATCAACATTGCCGTCGATACCCGATTAGACAAATAAAATATTATATTATAACGAGTAGGTAGTTTTATTACTCGTAAATAATTTATATAAATATAATTATGTCGTCCGCACGGATAACGATCACTGTCGTTTCGGAGGCTGCGAGTAGATGTTCGGCTTGAACGTAGTACTAGCGTGATAGTAGTCACTCTTAGAAATGGCGGGCAAAATATAAACACATTTGGAGGGGGAATAGTAGATGATAATTTAATGTAAAAAATGTAATCTTGTCTGAAAATACATTTTAATTTGAGCATTTTATTTTTTTTTTTTGTAAAAACAATTCTCACTTGTTAATGCTAGGGCGACCTAACACTCTTATTACCCTATGTATGACTTGCTTGATTGGACAACGACGCAGACCCAATTTCTTTTGAAGCACTTTATTTTAACTATTGATTAATACCTATTTTCCCCTTCATAGGTTTTTATTCCCCACTTTTGATAAATTTCAATTTATCTCGATACCTATTAAATTTGAGTGATGGGTTTAGCACAGTTCATTTTTAACAACAAGGTAATTACTACACATTTTTATTATTCACTCTTGATACAAACTTAATTATAAATGTAGGTAGACATTATTTTATTTACAAGTCGTTAAATATGTCTTGTAAATTATTGTATTGATCGTGCATTGTTTGTTTCAAAATATTATTTTGTTTTTATTTTAACGGAAATATTAGAACTATTTTTATGTACCTACTTAATACTTATAGATACATACAAATTTTATATTAATATAAATTATTATTACCTATTCATAATTTAATAATATACAGTTACTTTTTAATATGGTTTCTACTGAACATTTTATATAGTTGGTTTGGTGTGGGGAAAAATATTAGAAAATTAACAAAATCAAAATTATAGGGAAAATAATAAAACAAAAATCGGGAATATTTACGCATTGCTATCTTTTATCAAAAAGAAAAAGTAAAACATAGTATTATAAGTAAGTACTAATATACTTATTACTTATATATAAAAACCCGCATTAATAAAAATTGTACGGCCGTAATTTTTAATCCTAATGCATTTCGATCACTATCTATCTTTAATAGTTTATATGATTTTATAGAACGGTACACCCGCATTAGAGTGAATTGACAGCTTATGAAATTAAAAGGTAAGATTATTATCGAGTGGACATCGTAGGTTTTTCATTAGATTTTAATTTTACTATTAAAATACTATTTGTTATGACATAGGTACTAGATTTTTTAGGTGGAATACACAGAGAGAGTAAATTGTGGCTCGCAATAACAAAAAGGTTAGAAAACACTTTTCTATACTAAAAAACACGAATTTAATATATTTTATACTAAAAATATGCACAGGTTTAATAAATCCAGAACAAAATTAAAACATGATTGAAGGTATTCAAAGACGTACTTATATTTAATTGGTCATTTATCCAAATAGAATTTTTTTTGTAAATGTAAATAATGTAAATTCATCATTCCATTTTTTTCTTGACATGGAATTGAGTGACTCCCATACATCTGGAATTGGAGTTGGGAAACGCCAGGTAACAGAGGTTAGTTTTGACTTCCCCGGATAATTTGTTGTCATTGGGGTAGACCAACTGTGAAAGAAAAAAAATACAACAGAAACACGGATTGGTATAACAAGATAGCCAGCAGGAAAATGAGCACAAGAAGTCACAATAATAGTTACCTCCACCGCCAGGCCAAACTCCAGTTCAAAGGTAACGACGCAAATGCACTGGACCCAATCAGACGGCATTTCATCAGCAGCCTTGTCGTGTTTAATATTCGTATATCGGAACGGGGGCTGCAGCAAACAAAAGTGTTCGTCAAAAACTGATAGCGAAAAGGTAGGTATCTACAAATACATTCACACGAATGACTGATTGGTGGTTAAAATAAACGACCAGCGATCCGCTACATACACGACAGGAGTTTCTTTTTTACTCTGGTGGACGCTACGGGTCGACAATAATTTTATAATATTTCGTTTTCATTACGTACCTACCTCACTCAAAGCGTCGGTAGTCGAGTACTCGAGTCCACCGTTCTAGGCGACACGCTAGCTCTCGACGGCTTCAAGAGTTCTCTCGTTTGTGTCCGTCGTAGGGCGTGAGTCCGTTATTCAGTGTTTGAAACAAGAGAACGAGACTTCTTCGGATATCGTGATTCGCGAGCGACAAACTAATGCATCAATATGATAGTCGATTTCAGCGAAAGTTCGCGAAATAAACAGAACGCGTTGATTAGACGTCTGTTATCACTTATCACTACCGTTTATTGATATTATAATTTTATAATTTTGATAAAAACACCGCGGTTAAAATAACATTTTATTGACATTTATAGGTTGAATACACAATGTATCAGCTCAGATGGTCTAGTCAAATTAGATTTTCAGCTCGGAAGAATTCCCACCTAGCTGCATTTTGGTACACACCTTTATGACATTGTTATAAGTGGTAATAAAATACCTTACAAAATAACATAAATGTAGGTAAATACCTAACATTCGAAAATATATGCTGGAAAATACTTTACTGGAATTAAATACACTAAATGTATAATATAACAATAATATGTAGGTACTCAATTAGGTGTCTACCTAATTAAACAGGTAGCTAGGCACTTGATAAGATCACTTATTACCTACCTTAATCAGCCGCTTGTCGAGTGTGATACGCTGTTCAAATAATATTTTATACCTACTTGCCTGCCAAGACGTAACAGCTAGTAGCTACACAGTAGTACAGTATAGGTACTAATGTACTATAGGTCGAATGGGCCAACTTGGGGCCAAAATATTATCTTATAGTTTCACCTCCATAACGGTCTCTTGTCATATCTTAATACTTATTACTTTTCAGTTTTCACTTTGGTAGGTAGGTAGTAGTGTCGCCGCATCGAATTTTAACTAGGTAATTAAATAGGCAGTGATGTGGGTAGGAATGCGTTCATAAGAACGCGTTCATATTGTGTGAACTTGACATGAACGAGTTCGATTTTCAAGAAATGAACTTGAACGTGAACTAAGTTCTTTTTAATTGTGATTTTGAACGTTTTGGGTTCGTTCATTGACAATTTAAATTTCATAGAACAGGCGATAGGATAACGTTTTGAAATGTTTTGTAGCCGATCAGGTTCCTTCTCGAGAATAAAAAGGTATTATAATTTGTTTTTAATTTTGCTTATTTTTAGTTTGGATATTTATTTTTGCCCTGAAATCACAACGCCTCGCCGCGCCGTTGATCGACGATAAGGATACCTAGTAGTTACCATACCGTTTATGGCATATTATTATAATTCGGTTGTAACTTGACATAATACAATAGAGCGTAATAATTAAGTAATATAATATAAATTATAATAAATAACATTCCCAAGACTAACACGTCCATACAAATTATTTTATGCTGTACTTAGCGTGTTCCACAGAATACAGGGTGATTGGAAAAATTTAAAACTATTTGTATCACGCAATCAAAATTAATTTTAACTATGATTTTGTTTCCGTTAATTAATCAAAATTATTTTAACCACTAATCTATAATTATTATTTTCAATTACTAATTAGTTACATAGGATAAAGTATGTTGCAGAGCCGCGTATCACCGGTTTCGACTCATCGCCGGCAGTCACGTATTTTTTTTTTTTATTTCTAACTTTAGAATTTTTTTATTTTATTTTCTTTAGTAACTTTTTATAATTTTTGATCATTTTAAAAACTATGAACTACTGAACTAAAATTTGAACTAGTTCAAATTCTAGATGAACTAGAACTTGAACTAGTTCATTCTAAAAACTATGAAATATAATTTGAACTAGTTCATATATTTTAATGTCTTGAACTAATTCATTTTTAGAAACAACTTTTCCATCACTGTAAATAGGTATCTAAGTAGGCACTCCGAACTCCAGCACTCGAGATGATCACTTATTACCTACCTACTTATTTTCAAATACCTACCTAGGTACTTGCAATATGGTATTTCTTTTTATTTTATATATTAAATATTTATAGTACCTATAATTTGCACATCAATGTTACTATGCCGTATTCAATGCTGACAATATTAGGTAATCTAAAATATATTTCATGTCATCACAATTAAATATATGAAATTTAATTTTGCATATTCGATATAGCCCACATAGCAAATATACCATATTAATATTCAGTTGATATCTAGATTATGTAGATTCTGAGATATTCAATTTTGTATATCCATTAATTGTTAATGTGATAAACGACAATTGATGTTCAATATTATATATATTTTTAATATTCCTGATATATATAACTTCAAATATTTCAAAAATTGTTTCAATAGGATATTCCTAAGATATTTTTTTAACTACCTATATCGATTATACATTTATTAATACATATCATACTAATATCCGAATATGTATATCTAAACATGTATATAGGCTTAATGTATATTAACTATCTAACTTGTAATATTTCAAAAATTATTTCTATTCAATATTCCTAAGATATTTTTTAATTGATATCAATACTGCAATTATATAGACATATTATTCTAATATCTAAATATGTATATCTAAATGTATACATATGTTTAATGTCTATGGAATATCTAAGTTTAAATATTGAAATACTTTTTCAAATTATTATATTATATTATAATATATGATACAGAAAACCAATTTTCTTTGGCTATATAAATTATAAAGTATCCATACAGAATAGGAAAATAAATCATTTGTTTCAGTTTTTAAAAATTACTGTTTATCAATTAATTATTATTATTATTACTGCTAAGAGTATTTGACATTAACGTTGATGAAAGAAAAAGTGGTTGTCGGTAAAATGCTTGCTGTGATTGACGACGGGGGTTTCAGATCCGGTCCGCCTCCGGAACCAACACAGAGGACGTGCGGTGCCCGTGCCGATCACTTTGTGATCTCTTGGGCACGGGTTCTCCGCCGGTTCTCAGCTGGTGCCTGGTTCTTGGCTCGACCGTGATAGCAGCGGTAATAATATAAATCATGGTCGTGGACTCGGTTCAAACACCGTCGGGGTAGAACGTCTTGTCTATTGTACTATTGTGTTGCGGGGGTGGTGGCCGGGGAGTCGGGCTAGTCATGTCGTTAGTGAAGACGCCGTGCCGCCGTAGCATGACGGTCGCGAGTCGGTGTCGACAATCGAGGGCCGATAAGATAGTTTGCGGCGGGCGGGGGACTGCCACAATTTTAGATATTGTTGAGGTTCTTCATATTGACCACGGTTATATTTACCACAGTTCTGTGTATTTACATTGTAGATAACCGAGATAACGACATATTATTGATATCCCATAACAATGTAATTTACTAGCTGATTTATAAATAGCTACTATATGGCAGCCGCCCCAAACTTAAAATCGATTTATAATTTTATAACCTATAACAATAACAATACAAATCATAATCTCTAAAGGCGCGTAATATACCATTGTCCATTAATCTTTTTGTGAATCTGTGTCTGGATACTCGCTATAGTCTATAGTAGTTTAGTGTCTAATTATTTATGTTTGGACGGTTGATGTTGGACAGTTGAACCATTCGGTAAGTAACATATTATTTTAAATATTTGTAATAGCTGGTGTAGAATATATAGGTACCTAAATTACAATTAAAAAGGGAAATTTAAGTAACTAAGTCCAGGCTGCAGAGTATTTTCAAAGATATTTCCGATCACTTTCTTCAAAATATATTATTGTAAAGGTGATCCACAATAAATATTATAATCAAGAATGTAAGGGAGCCTTATATATTGACATATTATACCAACTATACTATGTATAATGCTAATTCTGAATTCTGATGTATCGGTGAAACTTACATAAATATCATTGCTTTATATTTTTATTGTACATATTTTATAAAAAATCACAACGCTACATATACATCACTTTGTTATGATTATGACATTCTAATCAGGTCCATCGCTATAGGTATTTAATCAAACTATATTGTCTCTTTTTTATAATGCAATATTTATTAAAATAATTAGTAAAATATAAAACATTGTAGGTACCTAAGAACCTTTTTTTATTAGAAATAATTCTCCAGCTTCAACTTTGAGGGAGGTTTCTGGTAATAAAATGGATTTAGTTTTTATAGTATAGGTTCCTTTAATTTGTTTGTTGCTCTAAACCAGTCTAACCTAATTCTGAAAGTATCGATAACACTTATTGTTGTTATAGGTAATATGTTATTGTGACATACAGCTAACCAGATATAGTTTTGTGTTACGGTCCATTAATATTTTTTTTTAACTTTCATATTATCAAGATATCACACCTAGCTTACCTATATATTATATTGTTTTCAGATTTACCTACAGATGCATGGTAAACAAGCTGCCCGTTATTAAATTAAAAGTTAATAGAGGTGTACCAGGTACATATAATATATAAGAATACATCAAGTATTAACCTACAGTACCTACCTACTGTTTTGTATACTATAATATACTATATGTATTATGTATAATATAATATATAATGTTTAATACTCCAATTATACATATTAATTATCAGCGCACTTATTAATATTATATTATCTACAATTGTATTGCAATTTAATAATTCTTATAAAAATGCACCGAATTAATCATTTAAGTAAATCTACTAAACGTAGAAGAATATTAAATGAACAAATACTAAACAAACATTTAATTGAAATTGATAGTATTCCAAATAGAGAAAAAATCAATAATGATAATATTAAAGTTGTAATAAATAGTAGTGTAGACCCTAGTACTAATGTTTGTGAATCTTCTACTACAAATGAATTGAACACTGCAGTGATAAATATAAACCATGACACTTTAGAAGATAAAGCTGATGATTGTTCTAATTTCTCTGATAGTGAAAGTGATGAATACATTCCGCAGGAACAGCCCTTACCTAGTAAATTAGCAAATTGGGCTATTAATCATAATGTGCCAAATAACACTTTTACTGATTTATTAAAAATTTTAAAATATCATAAATGTTTTAATAATTTCCCTACTGATGCAAGAACTATTTATCATAATTATTCAAATGTTTCTTATAACCAACAAATAGATGTTAAAACTGTACCACCTGGTATATACTACCATTTTGGAATTTCAAATGGTATAAAAAAATACATTGATAAATATTTTTCTTGTGACAATATTAAATTGGTTATAGGAGTCGATGGTTTACCATTAACTAAAAGTTCTATCAGTACATTTTGGCCAATATTAGGGTACATAAGACAAGAAAGCCAAATAGTATTTTCCATTGGAATATATTGGGGTAATGAGAAGCCTTCAGATAGTAATATTTTTTTAAAAGACTTTTTAGATGAAATAAATGATCTTATTTTGAATGGTATTAGTATTGAAGTGTTTGATAAAAATAATAAATCTAGTATTGTTATAAAAAAAGTTATTATTGATGCTTTTTGTTGTGACTCTCCAGCCAAAGCATTTTTATTAAAAATAAAAGGACATACTGGTTTTTATTCTTGTACCAAATGTACAGTAGAAGGCACATTTCTTCAAAGGCGAGTATGCTTTCCTAATTTAAACTGTACTAAAAGGACTCATAAGGATTTTGTTGACCAGAATAATGAACAATATCATCCATTTGGAAATGTGTCAGAAATAATAAATATACCTAACTTTGATATAATTGAAAATTTTCCTCTAGACTACATGCATTTGGTATGTTTAGGAGTAGTTAAAAAAATGCTTATGTTATGGAAAGGAAGTGGAGATATTGGAAGAGTAAATGTTAATATTCAAAAGATGCCATTAAATGTAATTAAAATCATATCAACCAGGCTTTTATTAATAAAAAAAGATATTCCATGTGATTTTGGTCGAAAGCCTAGGAGCTTAGATGAGTTGGCCCGTTGGAAGGCTACCGAGTTTAGGCAATTTTTGCTTTACACAGGAATTATAGTACTTCATTCAATTATACCAAATGAAGTTTATGATCATTTTTTATGTTTACATGTTGCAATGATTATATTTCTGAGTCCTAATTATAACAATTTGTCAACTTTTGCTAATTCATTATTAACTGATTTTGTTAACAATTTTGGATCACTATATGGAGTTCATTTTATTTCTCATAATATACATGGGCTCATACATTTATATGATGATTATAAAAAGTTTGGGTGTCTTGATCAAGTGAGTTGCTTCAAGTTCGAAAATTATATGAGCCAGTTAAAAAAAATGGTACGCAAACAAGATAAACCCCTTCAACAGGTTGTAAGAAGGTACCAAGAACATAGCATACAAATAGTTAACAATACAAATTTAAATGATCAACCAATATTTGAGATGTCTCATATTGAAGGTCCACTAATTGATGGGACAGATTCACCGCAATTTAAAGTTCTAATTTTGGAAAAAATGAAAATAAAAATCCATTCTGATGCTGACTCGTATGTTGGTATAAATATAAATGGAGCATTATATATAATTAAAATAGTAAATATTTGTTATAGTGTACATTTAAAAAGAGCGATTGTGTTGGGTAGAAAGTTTGAAACTCTAGAAAATTTCTTTAATCATCCTTTAGAGAGCTCTAAGTTAGGAATTTATAAAGTTAATGGTTTTTCTAAAGTAATATCTGTATGGAATATATGTGAAATTACTACTAAATATATTGTTTCAACTACTGACCAAGGGTTCACTGTAGCTATACCAATTATACATTTTGAAAATTAGTAAAAATAAAATGTATTATTGTAAACTATACAGTTACTAGATTAATAGGGCCGTTCTTACTTTGTTCAGTAAAGTGTTCCTTAACCGGCAGAATTCTATTGGTAAACATAAAAGAAATTTTTCCACTTAGAGTTAACAGACACTATAGAATAACTAGAGTCCTAACTTAACATTAATTTTGTTTGATGTATAATGATTATTCACCATTAAGTAGATAATAATTTTAAACTAATTCTATATATTTATTAACATATAAATGTAATCTTATATGTAATTACTCTTATTGTATATTATAATTACTATACCTATTAGGAAGTAATTTAATTGTTTAGAATAGGTTCAATTGTATCTTATAAAATGTGGTCGGTTGTACACTTTTTGGATGACAGCAGTGTTGAAGCGGTCCCTTCCTATTGGGTAGACGATGATAAATGCGCTTGGCCAAAAAACATCTACCGTGCTGCTAAATTGAGAGACAATAGGGCAAAGCCAAACAAATTTGAATTCGATTTTTACAGAGCAAAAGTTCTATCAAAAAACATTCGTAAGTTACTATATTTGTATGTTTTCTAGCAAGTATAATATGTATGTTTCTATACTGCTTCTAGCTAGGGTAAATTCTTAACTCTTTTAAACACAAACATGATATTAATAAAATAAAAATCATACTATACCATGTTTAATAATGTATCATGTATATTAAAATATTAAATAGCTTCGCTGATAGTAGCTAAAGAAAAAACAAACCGTGCACAATTTACAACAGATATATCCGATTATGATGATAATAACGAAACACAAAATCTACTAATTAGATCAGCTTCAGGTTCAAATTTTCAATCCGTCTCAAGTATGTAATTATTATTGATGCAGAATTTTTTAAAAATATTAATTAAAAATATATTGATGCCTTTGTATCAGGAACTTTTGATAACAATTCTAAATATAACCTTGGACTAAAAATTAAAACAAATAAGAGAGAAAACCTATCACATAAGTCATTGTTTAACGTATCTGAATTATCAGATGATGATGGATTTAATATGCTATCAGATAATTGTAAGTATAATAAATTCTTATTTAAAGTGTATGTATTATGCTTCATAAGTTAATTTTTATTATATTTTAGCGATTGTTGTAAACGAAAAATATGATTCTCCAGTATTCAAAAAACAAAAAATATATACATCATCAGCTAACTCTAATGATCAAAATTTAGAAAATTCTCCGAGTGCAGATATTTCAATTGAGTCTCAACAATTAGATAATGTTATTGTAGAAAGTTTGTATTAATATATCAGTAATTATAAATAGTAATAATACAATACAATAAAAATGTTTTATCCATGTTTTATTCTCAGTTATTTCTGATGTCGAACCAGCTATAGCTGATATTCCATCAACAACTTTGGTTAATACTGGTAATAATGGCAATTCTAGCTTATCTATCCATAGAAATAAAGGTAATTGCAGATTAAGTTACTTAAATTGAACACATTTGTTAAATAATTATGTAATTCATTAATTATTATTTTTAGCTATTAACAAAAATACCAATCAACCAAATTCTACAGATTATGGGACAAATCCAAAAAATGACATGGCTGAATCAGGGTCTCAGAGTAATAATAATGCCGGTAGATATTTATTTTATAATACCTACATATAGAGTTGATTATGTTTGTACCACATGTTATCATTCAAGCATACATTCACATTATAATTGAAGAATAATTATTTTATTTTGATTATATCATTTCCTCAATGTACACATTCTATATTGCTTTAAAAAAAATAATTTAGTAATAATCCTTTATTTTTGCTTTTAGTTAATAAAACACTCCTGAACTATATGGCTTACATAAAAATAGAAATAAACAAAATATCTGATGTGCAGCAGCAAATATTGCAACAGATTTCTGTTTTAAATGAAGGATGTAACTCGAACAAAACACCTGCTGCACTAGTTGAAGAAATCGATTATTTTATATCCACATGGCCTCTATCAAGTCATGACGAATTGAATGATATGGAACAAAAAATACAATTCGAGAAAGATTTTAAGAATAAAGTGGTAATTAATGCATTAAATATATTATGTTAGTTTTCACATATATATACTTATTTTCATAATATCAGTGTTGGGGCAAATAACCTGCAGAGATTATGCGCTTTTTCAATTTTTCACATGGCATCAGTCAATTTTGGCTCTAACCTTTATCAATTCGATAATTTTTCTGAAAATCCTGCCTTAGTGAAATGACTTTTAACTGTTTGAATGTGTCTCTTTCACTATTTTTATGCTCTAGACCGCCACGTATGTAAATAATAATTGTTGAAGTTTATAAACATTATTATAGTTATTATTGCAGATAAATCAAAATTAAAATAAATAATACTAAATAACACTTCTCCATAGAAATAACAATTGGAAAGACTGCAGTGTCCCAAGACATATACATACTATATAAAAATTTCCGGAAATGGTCAATTATTGTGTAAATATATTTTATAGACATCATATCTAATTAAAATATCATGTCTTTAAATTTATCATACATTTTAAATAAATAAATCTAAATAAAATGAGTTAGAATCATCAAGTGATACACGGACAGTGATAACTAAAGGTCTCAGATTTTAAAGCATAGTATGCTTTGTAATATACAATATTTAGACTTAAAATAAAAACACGAGACAACTAATGACAACGGACCGTGTTATGGGGTATAGGTGGTCCAATATGCATATATACGTACGCATTAGGCATATATACCTATACATTATACGCACTCCTCTTACATACACGCAGCATATTCAACACATAAATAATATCCTACACCTCTCCGGCCAGACGTTTAGTTAGTGGAGACAATACAATCAAATACCAACGGCGCCAGTAAACACCGTATATCATAAAATCATGAACACACTCTTTCATATACCTATACGTACATCACACGTGTACGTACACACATATATACTATATACTTCAAGAACCCTTCGATACTTCTCCAATCAAGACGTTCGGTCAAAACAAAACTATAAATTACCAGGTGCACCGTTGTCACACCACACGAAATAATAAAAATATATCAATACTTTAATCCATGCATAAGAAGAAGGGATCTACAAAAATCATATATAAGGGCCACAGAAAATCGACTCCTCGCCAGTATCTTTCAGGAGGAGACTCATGCACAAAGTCCACGCCAGTCAACATCACGATCTTTTTCCACTACTGTCCAAAGGATCACTGTGCGTTTATGCGTATACAATATATGTATATTGAATCATTCTTTCACCCGGCATATCTGTCTAAATTGGTTGTCTCCTTATCAGTTAAATTAAAATTGTTCATCTTTTTACACTAACCTATCCATTGGTCTTTCAAAACATAAGGTTCTGTGACAGTCATCATATTATAGGTCTGTCACATCGTTACTACACATTTATATTTTAGAACATAAGTATAGTAATAAGTGCTCAATTAACTTAAATTACACTCGGTCGACGGTTGGACTATACGTACTAGCTGCCACGAGTGTAGGGATTCTAAGAGCTTTATTAGAATATAAGTATAGAAGTAAGTGCTCAATTAACTTAAATTACACTCGGTCGACGGTTGGACTATGCGTACTAGCTGCCACGAGTGTAGGGATTCTAAGAGCTACATTAGAATATAAGTATAGAAGTAAGCGCTCAATTAACTTAAATTACACTCGGTCGACGGTTGGACTATACGTACTAGCTGCCACGAGTGTAGGGATTCTAAGAGCTGTGTTCAAGGTATAAATGTGTAATAACAAAATATATTCATCACATTAAATTACATTCGGCTGGTGGAGAGACTATACGTACTCCTGTTACGAATATCATATAAAAGAATATACATGTATTGTCATCGTGATACCGACTGTTGAACACGACCCCGAAGGACTACAAACACTTAGAAGGAAACCAGCTCCAGTGAGGTAAGTGTTTGAATGTTTATATAACAAAAGTAGGTAGTTCAAATATCATTAGGCAGTTAGGTACAACACAGTAGTAGGGCGATCTTATGCGGAAACAACCAAAAAACCAACATAATTTCACACAATTCACAGACACATAAACGTATAGGTACACACACATGCATGCGCTGCATGCAAAGCATACTATAGCATATCACCCACCATCAACATTATAGCGGGGGTCATTGAACCATCATTCCCCGAAGGACACTGCCAACCGGTTCGCCAGGTGCGTCCCTTGGTCGTTAAAGTAGATCATTGACCCGCGTACACGCTGTACATCACGCATCGTTCTATATATATATCGTATCACATTACAACACACAAGTGTGTAACTTAAGAAACACTACCTTACCACTACTGTTTATTCTCCCTTTTTTTAAACTAGATAGTTCCCCCCATATTTTCTCCTTACTACAGCTTATTTTTATATACCAGATAAAATTCTAATTTTTACACAAAAATTCTATTTATGTTATTCTGATTCCAAATAAATTACTTAATGTTTGCTTTTTTGCAATTACCTATTCCAGTTGTGGCATTTTAATATGTTTATTATGTTATAGTAATAAACAAAGTTTTAATTTAATTAATAAGAAATGTATAAAGTATAAACCCAGATACGGACTAAATGGTTATTTAAAAATAATTGTTTACGTTGAAAATCTAGTAAAATATATGTTAGTTAATTATTTTTTAAAATTTAAATTAATGTTCAATTTTTTATTCGTTTTTATATCTGGTTTGTTAATTTTTGGTTACAAATTGTTCTGGCTTTTTTTTAAAAATAAGTGCTTTTATTAAACAATTATATGCTTTTTTTTATTATTAATATAGTTCTTTAAAATCCGAGCCCTACTGATAACATTTTTAATCTTGATATAAATTTCAGAAATCAGCAATTTTCATAGTTTTCATTCTGGTTTTAATTTTTTAGTATTGCCAAATCCAAAGAATATATATTAAATTTAAATTTACCAAATTTAAATTATAAAATAAAGTATTTACAAACTTAGATCATATTTTGAGTTGTTTTTCCTATTATGCCTATAATACATATATTTATATTTATTAATTTATATTAATATATTATAGGTCTGTGAACTTATAAGAGTTGGAGGTAAATCGCTCAAAGACATGATCTACAAGATGATGAAAAAAATATTTGCAGACACACTTCTTCAAAAATTCACTTACTTTGGCTTAAGAAACAAATGTAATTTTTCGACGTTGTATACAAATAAAGCAATCTTTGGTAAGTATATTATTATCATGAAGGTTTTTATAATATTAATAGATATTATGTTATATAATTTTAATTTTTGTAGATGCTATAAGAAAATCAAAATACAAAGCAGCAACAGACGATGAAATAGTTGTCATAATTGGAAAATGGCTCACCACATCATCGTCAAGAATAGAAAAAAAATAATATAAATAATATATATTTTATATTGTGCATAATATTATTATAACCAGTTAAATATTAATAAAGACATATTAATTTTAAAAGATATTGTGAAAATTATTGATTTTTAAATAGTAAAATTTTCCTTTTTAATATCCTAGATATATTTCATTCTATATATTTGTATGATAAATATTATTTAGATTCACATGATATAAGAATAATATTCCTAAGATATTAATAGATACCAAACTGAGAGTGTAGTAATATCCAATAGATATGTATCTAATATAAAAGTTAAGATATCCAGGGGATGTTGCAATTTACTTATTAAATGAATATTTGATTTATGATATCTACATAATATATCAGTAAATATATTGCTGAAATAAAATATTTTAAATATACAATATATAAACAATTTTGGTTCATAAGACATACATACAATATACAAGAGATATTAAAAAATTTTATAGGGAGTTAATTGATATATTTCACAGATATATATATTTTAATGGGAATATTATTTTGATATATCTACAATATTTTTATGCTATGTGGGAGGTAATTAATTAATTATAAAGTAGGTAGGTACCTACATAATTACAATTTTTAAATTGATGAAGTCAGTGAAGCTGTACTCACTTGTCCTGCACTTTTTTATTTATACGCGTTTAACATTCGTCTTAACTGAGTATATAAGCTAAACACATACCTACATTTTGGTTTTAAGATAAAGTTTCTTTAATCAAGGCCATGTTAACACGACGATTTGATACATGCTTGTACCTGATCTAACTGAGTAACCAATGGCAACCATTTATATACAAAAAAAAAAATAATTTCCACTGTTAATCTCAAGTTCCCTGTCTGACTATCTCCTTAAAATTCGAATATTGGAAAATCCTTGAAGGAAAATCTGATGTGTAATCTAGATCATTAAAGGAACCACTATTCTAAATGTGTACGTTTTGTAGTTTTTGGGTAGTATCGATCAGTTAGTGAACGAGTGATATTTGCCATTCATATATATAGATGATGTGCTGCAAGTTTAATAATTATATTATATAGAGTATAATCATTTACTTTTCGCTATTTTAACTGACAACCGAATTTCCTGGTTTACTAATATTATTATAGTCGACAGTCACACACTCAAAGCCCGTCAAATTGACTGTCACTTTGACGTCACACACGTCTGATACACGACAGACGTTACATTTAACGTCCAATGAAGCTTGACCCCAACCTATATAAACTATAGTTTGAATTTATTACCTATATACTTTAACTATTTATATTTTATATAAATGCAATCGTTATCGTGATTTTGTACTGCAAATGACACACACGGTTTTGAGCATATTTTATTCGCGTTAGGTAGAATAATGTGTTCCGGAATTAATTTTATGCCCAATTTTATGATATAATAAAATCTTATGTTTTTTTTTTTTATTATGTTGTTATTATATTATGTTAGGTTAGGTATACAGGTATACTGTTACCGTATAGGTACACGAACTGTAATAAGACAGGAGGAGATTTCTCCTTTTTTTTTGATACAAAATAAAACGACATTAATTAAAATAATATAAGTTCCAATTTTTTATTGGTCAATACAAAAGTTAAATATAAATAATATATCATAATACATCAATAAACTATTTTACAAGTGTTCACTTTTCAGTATAATATCCTTTAAAACTAATATTCATGTTAATACTTCGAATAAATGCAAAGATATATGAAATAATGGAAAATGATAAAGATCCCGAATGATCGTAACATTTAAAATATATAATATTACTGTAATAGTAAATTATAATATATACAGGACACGGAATCGTGTGGATAAATATAATTGTTGTTTGTACATATATATGTACTATGTGCACATACCATTTATAGGAACAAGACACCTAAGCATAATATAATATATTAATATATTCATGGTATTTAGAATCCGTATCTCTTCGTTGATCTAGTCAAAACATAATCTTAGCTGGCTAGGAATTCAGTTAATAATAAATAATAATAATACGCTGAAATGTATTATAGATAATAACGAAAGAAAACTTGTACAAAAAACGATAAGAGATTATGGGGAACGACGACCCTTGCACATTCCATAGACACACAGATTAGTTATTACCTATGATGCTTAGTGGAGTTAGTAGTTCTTACATGTAGGGCGGGGGTGGATGGCAGTTGCTGATAGCTATTTTGCATCAGCGGGTGTAGTGAGTGATGCGGATGCGGCGATTGGGACGGGCCAGCACCGGCGTTAAGCCAATCGTTGCTGTCGGCCGCGGTCGGCGAGTACCAACCGACGGTGGCTGCGGGGGTGGAAGTGGCACCAAAGTTATTGCTGCTGCTGTTACTATTGCTGTTGCTGCCCGCCACCAGCTTTTGCCAGTCGGGTCGACTTCCATCGTGCCCGGCCCATTCCTAGCTGGTGCGTTGTATTTTGGCCGGACCACCTGCAGCACCAGCTTGGCGTTGTTTTATTTGTTCGTCGTGCTTTGACACAATTTTTATTAATTGCGGCAAAGCATGCGTGACATCTCGTAGCATGGCCATGGGTGTTTCAGCCGGGTACTTCGACCCGAGGAGTCCATTTTTCCTCAACAAGGCCAACTGCTCGCTGTCAAACAAACGACGGGTGCAATTTATTAACCTCTTCCGAACACTGTTGGATGAGTAGTAAGAGGGATAATGATTATTAAAAGGAGTAACAGACACTTACGAATTTCCAGTGAATATTGTCGTTTTCAAGTATTTGTTTAAGGTGTAAGCGCATCTCTCGACTGAGCACGAAGGCAACATCATCCTGACTAAATCTTTTAATGTGACCATCAGATTCGAATAGATGTATGGTTTTGCGTTTATGCAATTGATCACTCTCCCTTCAAGTGTTGCCCTTTGGATCTGTGTTAAATATATACATATATGAATTGTATGAAATGTATTATAATAAATTTAAAAACAAATTTTCGGTATTCTATACTGGGTGATTCTTTTATCAAACAACACTCATTATTTCAAAAAGTGTAAATTTTTTTGAAACATTTTTTTACATAGTTTCAAGTCGCTTATAAAACAACGTTTTTATTAAAAAATTATTATTTTAAATATTTTTATCCTTATAATTTTTTAAGTTTTTTACTTTTTTAATAACAACATAGGGTTTTAATTTTATATTCCAAAGCAGAATTTTTTTCTTAGTATTTTGATACATGAAAATCGAATTTGGGTTGAGTAGTTTATGAGTTATAAATATTCAAAGTTTGATGAGCGGTGAAGTGGACAAACATTTCGCGGTTTAACCCCAAACCACTCCACTCCGTTCGTCTAAACTTTAAATACTTATAACTCGTAAACTACTGGCCTCAAATTCGTTTTTAATGTATCAAAATACTAAGAAAAATATTCTACTTTAGAATATAAAATTAAAACCCTATGTTGTCATTTAAAAAAGTAAAAAACATAAAAAATTATAAGGATAAAAAAAAATTAAAAATATAATTTTTTTTATAAAAACGTTGTTTTATAAGCGACTTGAAACTATGTAAAAAAATATTTTCAAAAAAATTTACACTTTTTGAAATAATGAGTGTTGTTTGATAAAAGAATCACCCAGTATAGCAAATAAATCGAAATAGTAATTTGTTGTGTTAATACTATACTCTGAATTTAATTTAACAACATATAGGCCTGTTACTTATTGCTATATCGCAATTGATCAAATAATAAATGTTGAAACAATTGTAAGAAGTTAAAAAATATTCCAAAAATATTAAGTTAAAGAAAATATAACTTTTTTACCAATTTTAAATACTGCACACACATTTAGTTTACATAAAAACTACACAAATTTAAATAATCATCCTAAATAAACTAATATCTATTAATATGGAAAGTTATATTTAAAAAAAAAAAATATTTGTGTAAAACAGTCAATAATATTTAAATATTATTAATTTAAAGATTAACAAATAGTACCTATTTTATGTTTATTAATGAACATTATAAACTTATCTATGTTGTACAAAATTGGCTGAATTGATGCTCATACTATTTTTGTAAATAAATATATATTTGTTTAAAAAAAAAAGGTATAGAGTATCAAGATGTTATATGTAATGGAGGTATGAAAAATAATAATAATTTTATTCTAGGCCCCAATAAATGTAGTCAATCTTAAAATATTAAATATCATTAACCTTGTATGCAGAATTATTAGCTGTGTCATGTGCCAACATCCGTTCTGGTATTCTCGTAAATTCATATGAAATATTAGGACGACGAGAATTCTCCTGCGCAGCTAGAGGAACAGGGCTGGACGGTGGGGACAATAAGTCAATGATTTCTATGGGTGGAGCAATTGCAACAGGCCCACCATTCCTTAATGTGCTGCGTTGTTGTGTGTTGGTTAAATGAGCATTCACAGATTTGCCACTATTTGACTGCTGAGTTTGACGACTAGTAATTATTTGTTGTTGTTGCAATTGTTGTTGTTGATCTTGACTATTGTTAGAACTTTGAATGTAGAATAGTGTCATTTGACTGGAATGAGACATAACATTACCATTTGTCATTGGATTGTACATAGTTGATATACATTGGCTAATAGGCACAGCGTTAGAGTATGATACGGTATTACTATAAGTATGGCAGAAAAGTTATAGGATTTGCATGTTTTATTCTGGGCCTCTATTTTATAGCAAACCAAGACATAAATATAAGTCATAGGCCCCACAGTTGAAATCTAAAATTTTTGTTTGCATATTTTTGCATATTTTTAAGATTTAAAAAAAAAATTGCATACTTCGTTATTTTGTGCATACTTCATGCATATTCTACATAAAAACTGTATGGTATTATTATATACTGTATAGTATATATATATTGTACACCACCCGATGCCCGTGTAGACTATGTACTATATTATAGGTACCCACATATTTTAGGTGGGCATTCGGATAATGTTATCAAAGATAAGATTTGACTGATTTTCATTGAAGTATCTATATTAAATTTTATATTAACATTATTATGTGTCCAGAGGCCACTGTCCGTCAGTAATCCTGTTAGTATGGTGTTAAGTGTCGTTCGATACGAAACTGCGTGCCATTTGTTGTGTTTTCCATGCTTACATTTTTTTTAAAATATGTTTTCTACTCACATTTTGCACAATGCCAAAAATAAATGCAAATATATTTAACAAGTAACAAGTATGTGAAACAGTTTGGCGAAGATACATTTGCTACCGATGGTACTACCTATGCTTTATTGTAAGATTTGCAAAGTTTATTTAAAATAAAATTAATTGTGCAATGCAATGATTTTTATATTTCTTTTATATCTAATTTTTTTATTTTACTAAATTATAATTTAATTTTTTTGTGCATATTATCTTGCATATTTAATGAATTTGAATGCATATTTTCAATTTTTTATGTGCATATTTGCATGCATATTTTTCCAATTTTACCTCCTATAACTTCTCTGCCCTAACTATAAGCATAAAATATTTTTTTTTCTGTTTTTAGATATTTACAAATTTGATTATTGGTATTATTTTGATAACACTTACCCACTTATTGGTGTCGTATTGCCTGCACTGACTAAAGGTGGTGGTGGTACAACATGACCCACACTGTTTACCAAACTGCTGAGAGACATCGTTGAACCCTGAAAATCCAATAAAAACTAAATATTAAAAATTGTTAATTTACTAATATATATTACATAGCCCACAATGTAATATTAATACCCACCATTGAATTCAAACAATTAATTTTATATCACACATGCAAAACTTGTAGTCAATACTTTTAGTAAATTATAAATTAACTTTAATAAAGTATCAAAATATATTAAATTATAAAATGATCCAACATATTAACAGCTGGACTCGTCATTTTAAAACAATTTAAAAGAAAAGAAAAGCTATATACTTTATTTTATAATTATTATTTATTAATATATGAACAATACTTTTAGTCAACAAAAACGTGAAAAAAAAAAACTTTAATTCCTTGCATTACCAACTGAGGAATGACAATAATTAATCCATTAGTTTCTAAAAATTATTTGTGTCAAATAAAAATATAAGAATGTTATTTCTTTAATGGAGAAAAAATTATAAAATACAAAATAGTTTAGAGCGTGAGCTTTGAACTACGTATAATTTGTTGAGTATTTTTATATAAGGGTTAGGAATAAGCGGAGAAAAAAATTAAGAAAGTTGAAAAATAAGTACCGCATTATAGCACTGGGCAGCTATGCTTTGATTTCTGGATGTAATAGAATAGCCACTAGTTGATGGTGACTGGGCATGAGTGCTAGATGAATAAACCTGCAAAAATATTATTTATTTATTGAGAATACAGACTTATAGTAGAGAAAAAATTGTTTATTGAAAAGCATGCACGACACCCATGTCACACCACTGTGAAGTATAATTAAATAAAACAAATGATTATGATATTCATAATTGATAATGATAATTATAAGCATAAAATAAATGATACATTTGAATACATTGTGAAAACACAATTTATTTTGAAGAACAAAAAATAAAAAAAGCCATAATAATAAAATAATAAAATTCATACCATTATAATAATTAAATGAAAGCAAAATTTCAAGTAAAAACTAGAAAGCCTTTAAACCATATTTCCCATATTTATATAATTTTGTTAGTTAAAAAATATATAACTATTGATTGATAGACCTTTTTGTTTATAGATAATTATTTATTAATATTTAATAGTTAATACTAAAAATAATTATAAGCATAAAACAAATATTACATTTGAATACATTGTGAAAACACAAGCAACAATTTATTTAAAGAACAAAAAATAAAAAGCATTTTAATATAATATACATTTATATAATATATAACATAATTCATACCATTTGGTTTGCAGGCCTTCCGTTTTTATATGTGTTCACCATAGCTGGCATACTCGGTGGTAATGGTGCTGATGCCTTTAAAGTGTGAGCAATAGTATTTTCAGCAGGTATTACTCCAGTAGGGGCTCTGATCCAGACACCCGGTGGATTTACATGGGTAGACTTTTGATTATTTAAGAGATGTATATCAACCAAATTAGCTGGCCAATAATCCTCAAAATTAGTTTCTGGTGGAAAATTATTTTTGATACCCTCAAGACTGGTCACTTTGCATGAGTCACTGGCATTCAACTCATTTATGATACCTTGAACCTTACAACAGAACTTCAGATAGGCTAAGTTCCAATTTTCTGATTTTAAAGTTTGTTGTCTTAGGTTTTCGGTTTCGCCTTCAAAGCAGAAAAGTGGGACATATTTTTGGTTATCTATGATAATATATGGCACGAACGAATCAGAGTTGATGCGAATATAACCACATTTCTCAACGAGGCCTGGAGTAATTTCGCACTTTAATTTTTTATAACATACTTCCATGAACGTATAAAATTCAAGAACATCTTCCAAACTCACAATATAATCTTTTCCTGCAAGAAACACTTCTTTCCCGTACATACGGTCGGTATGTTTTTTGTTGATATAATTTAATACTTTAGCTTCAGATTCAGTGACAAAAAGGCTTCTTACATTTGTGCATGTATAAATATCAGCATGTAAATAATGTAAATAGTTTTTGAGTAGCTGTGTTTCTGCCATACGTACAGATACAAACTTTAACTGTTCACCATTGATCACTCTAATAATGTAGGGTACATAGTGTCCAGCAATTAATTTCCATGAAAATCTACCTATATTGCATAAAAAAAACATAAAATATAGTGTTTTCGTGGAAAGTTTCAAAACAAGAATTTAACCCCTGATTGCTTACCTTTAATACTTTCTACATCTTCACAATCTTTGGGTAATTTGTCTTGATTTGTTTGACTGTTATCCGTTGTAATTGGTGCATTAACCAATGTTACTGCTCTAGCGGCTCTGTTTATATTAACATTTGCCGGAGAAGCAAGTTGTTGCTTTGCTGCAGCTGTTGCAGTTTTTTGATAATTTTCTTTCATTTTGAGAGCCATAGCATTTATTTCAGCATCATCGTGTTCATTTTTTACACTCATCCCTGTAATTTAGTTTTAAAATTATGTTTTAATATAGGTAATTGAATTATAGGTAGGTATTATGAAGAATAAAAAATAAATATTTTATGGACTTTAAATGTTAACATTTTGAATAATTAAAATTACAAGAACATTTTTTCTTTTTTTTTTATAATATACTTTTGCTGAAATCCATGCCTACTAAAAACCAATAAATAATATCATGTCCAAATATTATTTAGAAATTATCATAATGAATTTATGACTTATGTTACAAAGTGACCAAAATTCTTATACATGTACATGTATAATATTATTAGATCTCGTAATCATAGTGATCATTTATCAATAGGAGTAAATATTAAATATTCCAGTATTATGATTTATAATAACATGTACATAGAATACTGATAATTTATAATATAGATATAAACTATGATAGGATGCTAAAAACTGTATTATTTACATTATGAGTGCAATAAAGCTGTGATGAAGTTAAAAAAAAATTTTATAATCAAAAGAATATTAGTTTAGTCTTATGGACTACTTTGTCTCAAGTTGCTTTCACTAGACAAATCAAAAAAAAAGCCGTTAGGTATGTATCTTATATTTTAGTTAATCATTAAAAATTGATAACAGACTATACCTACATATTTAATATTTATATTTTAACTATTTGTTTTGAGATTATATAAGTTATAACTAGAGCGCGGTTTATTGAAATATTTATAGTTATTTATTATTTATTTCGTATATTTATGGTATTAGGCCCCAACACATGCTAATAACGATAATAATAACAACAATATCGAATAAATAATAAATTATAATAATCAATATTAATCAAGATAACTAAACCGAGGACGGTATAGTAGTGGTGGGTCGTTACTGCTGTTTTCGGTACAATGTAATGATTACATTGGTGGAACGAGTACATTTATCGTTCCACGTTCGTTCATTCGGTACATTCAGTACAAAGTTACAAACTACAAAATGGTCCCCATCAGGGTATACCGACATCATAGAACAGTATAGAAGCGAAACTCGATCAGCTGATTGGAGTATTGGTTCCCTATGATCTGAAGTCTGAACCTACGAAAAACATGGAATTGGTTCCCGCACCAACATGATATTAGACCCGTATATTATAAAATTGGTTCCAAGACTAAGGCGGGATACGGGACTTGGGGTCGGCACTAAGGCGGGATACGGGACGCGGGGTTTTCACGTATGCCACGCCCTCCTGAAGACCGTCTTCAAGGCCGCAATCGCCTGGTTCGGTAAACGCACGGAGTTTCGTACCCCTGCCGACATCGACTCTGTATCGAATACTTATTACCGACAGTGGTCGAATAGTAACGAGTTGTCACGATTATAGAATGTTATTATAATATAATATTTTGTATGATTAAAATAATATAAAAATATTAATATAATATTATGTTGATATTTTTGAACGGTAATTTATTATTAAATGCTATTATTTAATTTTTAATTTTTACCATATAAATATTTTAGGCTTAGGCAAGTACCTAAGTCAATTTTGGAAGTTCCAGTTTAGTTTTTTTATTAGTATTTTTTTTTTTCGAAGTTAAAGTGAAGTGATTTTTTTATGTTTATATTTTTATAATTATTTCTGCTGAAAATAAATATGCATATTGCTTTATTGAATATGTTTTTTTCGAATAGGTAGTTTATTGTAATTGCACCAATTGGAATAGTATTAAAAATGGTGGTAATTTTTGATTAGTCATTTTAAGTGTATATTAATTATACATGTATATTGTATAATATATTATACAGTAAAACAGTGTTGTATAATGGGCCTACGAACTACGAAGTATATTCGTTCATAAATATCCATTGCAAGAACAAGTACACATTTGAATATAATATGTATTTTGATCGTTCCGTGCGGAACAATACAAAATATGTGAGTACAAGTGTAACTAAATAAAGAATGTGCTGATTGTACCGATGTAAAGAGTATTTTGGAATTGGTAGGTACTTTATTGTAACTGTACTGATTGGAACGATTCCACAAAACAACGATAATTCCCACCACTACGGTATAGCCTACAATCTTGTCTAATATAATAAAAAAAAATTAAAACCAAATTACGTTACGTTATATTGTTATAAACATAGATTTAATATCGTTACCTTTGTTTGCTGAAACGCGGTTTCTTGTAGAAGCCATTTTTGAAGTGATCGTTGAGTCGTGGGAAGCGAGGGGGCGATAAATTAAGTTATTTGACAAAAATAATATAAAGCCTCGGTAATGGCCTTGAGAAAAAAGTAGGAAAAAACTGGCGAAAAACCAACGACGGCGACAACTGTATAAATATTAAATTACAATATTATGTTAATAATTATTCGACGAACTACACGGAACGGGTGTGCGCAGTGCTGTCGGTGGCCAATTCGAGAACAACGGGAAACCGCAGAACGATGTGAGAGTGTCGGACAACGAGCTACGGGCGGCAATGTCGACGGACGAGTGACGAAGGCGAATATGCCAGCTCGTTTGCCAGCTCGTTGGCGCTGTGGTTCGGTGGACGGGCAGCGGGTCGCGGAGCTCGCCAACACAACGACCTAATACCAGGCGCCCGTTGGCGTGTTCGTGAGTTTGCTTGTGTGTGCGTGCGTTGGTGTGCGAGTGTGTGTGTGTGTTGCGCCAAGTGAAATCGTCCGAACAAAGACGGAACCAGGCGGACGGGTAGCCTCTAAGCGAGGTACGTACCGAGATAGCATTTGTGGCGACCCGCACCCACTTCCCGACCAACGGCGGTAATGCGCCGAACGACGGGCCAGCGGAGTCCAACGTTGCCGGCCCGTCGCCCGTCTGCTAGTAAGACCCATTAGGCGGCGACCCCACTGACTAGTACCTCGATAGAGGCTACCGACGCGCCGAGCTCGCATGGCTCAAACAGTATACCAACACGGGAATGATAATAATTTATATTTTCCTCCGAAACGAGATATCGTTTTCCTAAATAAAAAAAAAAGGTTGCTTACCAAATGGAAATGATTTTCCTCCACATTAATTTAGACTGAATATTATGTCAGTTTTCTTCCAATATTTTAGTAGTCAAGTCATATTATTAGGTTTTCAGCTCGGAAAAATTTCCACCTAGCTGAATTTTGGTACGCACCTTTATGACATCGTTGCACACAACGCGTGAAAAGTCGACATCTGTCTCTTGCGTCAAAGGTTATTCGTGGTTAAAGGTCACGAAATTGGCCTTTTTTTGAATATCTCGTATTTTCTGGGTCGTACAATAAAAAGCTCTAGTTATAAATTTTAAAGGATGTAATTATCTACAAAAAAGGTCATACGACATTTTCACGTAAAAGTTATAGTTTTTGCGTTATAATTCCATCAAAAAGTACACTTATAATGAAATGTGATTTTTTTGCTAAAAACAAGTACCCATTGCATTAATATCTCGCTTTATACTGGTTGTACAAAAAAATTTTCATACAAAACTTGTAGAGGACAAAATTATCTACAAGATGGTTATACATATATATCCAATCGCACTTGCTTTATACGAATTTTAACGTTTACCGTACAAAATAACGGTAATATTATATGTTATAAATGTATATTAGGGTGGTTCTTATAACTATGGAGGTCAATTTTTTTTTTGGAAATTTGATGTCGAGTGCCTCAAATTGTGTTCTATGTATTGAAACAATAATTATGATAAAGTTTGAGAGTGTTAAGTCCATAAGTCCACCACTTTCTTTCCCATCCGTTTTTGGAGAAAAATGGCTATGGCCTAATTTATTATTTCTTTGAATACCACTACGACGACGCCCCCTCCGATTCCCGGTAATTAAGCGACGCTAACGTTGTTGTGCCGTAATAATTAGTAATGGACAACGATAGTGATAATTCGATATGATATCGTGACAAATTTCCGACATCGATATCGTTTTGTATTGTATGATATATTGTGATATCGAAAATAATATTTTTCAGGAAAAATACATGGTATTTACTATTTGACATTTGCATATAGCTATAATAAATTAATAAATAATAATAGCCATTATCTGATAACGTTTGGTTCACGTGTTCCGGTTAAATGTCAATTATTGTACAATTTTTCTAGGATACAGCTATCACAGTTATCACAAAAGGGTGAACATAAAATATAAAAATGTAAAACAAATGTAACAAAATGTATTACAAATTTATTATAAATAAAAATAACTAAGTAATAAGTAATAACTTATAAGTATGTATAATAATAAATAATAAATATTAATAAATACGAAAAGTTTTTTTTTAATTTTTAGGTAAACATAAAATTATATTTATGATACGATATCGATATCGTAGAAATAACGATATCGAGATACAATACCGGAAAAATCTGAACGATATCGATACAGAAAACTATATCGTTGCCCAACACTATTAATAATATTAATATCGTTGCATTGAAGAACTGTGGCAGAGTCGCATTTTTGGTCATGTAATCAAATGTTCAAAACCGGTATAGAAAAATAAACGCACTATTATAAAGAATTTATCCTAACATACCATAATATATGTATATATGAAATATAATCATTTATAAAAATAAAAATAATTATCAAAAATTATGTGTTATGTACTTATGTATTAATGTATGATTTGACGTCTCTTTTAAAACGTTCAAATGGGTCGTCTTTATAATTTTTTAGACGCTACCATCGTTCTGCCAATAATATGAGTATTAATATACATATATCTAACAATTTGAATAACAACTTTGATTATTATTAAATTTAACCTTCACTGCTGGAGATTCATGCGTGAGAATAACTAAGTAGATGCGATGTATAGACGATAAGTGTGCGGTCGACGTAATAAGACTAGAATTATTTTTTTTTCGTCAGGCCTGCACCGAAAGTTTAATTTTAAATTGTAAATATTGGAGAGTTGGTAAATTGGCTTTTTTTCCAGTGTACAGTACAAATACCTATAACTAAATTATCCCATAATCCCATAATCCCAGCTATAAATTACCCTGGTGAACGAAATATATTCTAGCTTCTAAATGTACCTAAAAAAATGTACAGTTGGGTGGGTGGGAGGTGGAGGATTGTCGCCCTCAGCCCTCTCCCATTTTACGCTTATGGATAGATATAATGACTATAACGCCGTCGCCATCACAATATCATAATATTTGATAAAAGCTTGAGATTATTAATTCGAATATTGCCGTGTGTTACGAAAATATTCTTATATTGGACGTAGGTGAAGTTTTTGAGGGGGAGTGGAGAGTGACTGACCTTAAATTGTTTTGCATTCATTGGTCCAAAAACCTATCGCTACGCATTCCATTGACTTAATCATCAACATTACAATATAATATTATATGACACGCGTAACCACGTTGAAATACGGCCTTAGTTGCAGCATTTCTTCTATCTGGGTCCATCATGACCTTCTGTGATGCAATTTGGTCTCGTTCGTCACAATCTGGTTGTGACGAGTACCTAGTCATCCAATATTGACTGTTACATAATATTATATACTGTAAAATATTTTTAATAAAAATTCGATTGATTTATAATTTAAACTATAGTATAGTCTATAGATACATTATTATATACAAATATATGTATCTCAACAAAATCCCTTCGTAAATTACTTGTAAAAATGATTAAGTAAAAAAAAATATAAGATGTTTCAGCACTATAAAAATGTGATATCATGAATAAATTCTAAGTACCTATATTGAATTTAAGTGAACTTATTGTATTTCAATAGTTTATTTACTTGGCGAGGAATTATTGCTTAAAAGAAACAAAGTTTGATGAACAAAATAATTAAATGGCGAAGGACTATTAAAATATAATTTATTATCATTTAAAAAATATTATTATTAATATTTATATACTATTTTAAACAATTCCTCGCCAAGTAAATACATTATTATTATTAAGATTGGACAACAATATTGTTTGTGTAAATACTGAGTAAATATTGAGTATTTCAACAATGATCTAGGTATAAGAACGGTAATATTGTTCATAGTACTGTAACTTTGTCATTTTTTCCCAGATGACTAGAAAACAAACATTGGCAACGCTGTTGCTAAGACGACGACGACAACGGTTACCTACCTTGATTCTGAATTAAATATAAATTTCCATTAAAAAGTTCACACTTTTTAATTTATTACTTAATTTCTATAAGTATGATTTTTATAATTTTTACAAAAGCAGATTCTACACAATATTTTTGATGTTTTGGAGTTTACCAGGAGTTAATTGATGCATTAGAAAATTAATTATGTCGCTGAACAAACTAACCCGTATTTTATACAGTTTAAACTCCAGCTTTGATATAATATACACACACGGTCGTACATTTATTTTTTTTTTACTTATCTCGCTTCACGACCATGGTGCTGGATTTATTAAAATATAAATTATGAACGTTTAACTTATCAAAAATAAACAGTACCTACAATTATAAGAACGTATTTTTATAATACTTTAAGGTTTAATGTATGGCGATTGTAGTGAATGTCCTCTTTCTCACCCCCCCCCCTTCCACGACATTCACAATGTTCAACATACTATAATGTAATGTATGTTTGAATATCTCAACAAAAACACTAAATTAAAAGCCTTTCTAAAAAAAAAAAATTGAAGTTAGAAAGTTGTGATGTCAAAAAGGGACTAAGTAATTACTAATTTCTTAAATTAATTATTAGGTACCTATATAATTGGTTAAAATTCTTAGTATTTAATGAAGTGCTCTAATTAATACAAATAATTTAAATTGATTTGAAGGTTTCTCATAGTATGTACCTACATTATAGTGTAATAACTAAAAAATGTTTTTGATTTTGAGAAAATAATGTTTTGAAGTTGTTTATATCTTAACTCACTGATAAATAAAAAATGATTTAAATTTTGGTAGTTTATTATTAAAAGTTTTTAAAACAAATGTACTATGTTTAAATATACTATTTTATATTATTATCGTGAACTATTAATAATTGTTCCTCCTAAAAAATCGACCTACCCTGGTCAATGAAACATTCAAAACACGAGATGTTGTACTAAAAAAAATTAAGAACAGATTTTTAAAACTTATTTATAAACCAATTTTAGTGAAAATTCTATTAAAATCGACCTACGACCTTATTTGTAACTAAAAATAATCACAGTTAATGTTAAATTAATTTTATTGTTATTCAGAAAAATTTTATTATTCCTAATAAATTGATTGTATTTATAAAATGTTATTTTCTAAAGATGGCGGGACTATAGTTTATAATGTTTTGAGCACATGAAATATATTCTATATAGCTTCTAAATGTATCTAAAAAAATCTACGTGGGGGGCTATACCTCCCTCAGGAGTATGTAAGCGTTTACAAAACGGGTATCGTCCAAGACCTGTAGACCACACATACCGTACAAATATTTTAAGTACGGTCAAGTGATGTATATAGTGTAGGTACAATCTTCTTGTCGTATAGGTCTTCATATTCCCTTCCCTTCCCAATTTGTATTGCCTTGTTTGAAGGTATAGGTATAATAATATATGTATACTGAATCGACATGAAAGCCTGAAACAGAAAATAATGCACTCAATATATTCGGAGGCAAAATGGATGGAACCGTGTGAGATCGAGTATTTGTTTTGTATTATGTATGTCTTATATCTATAATTAATGAAAAAAACTGCCCACCCACGCCGCATTGTAAAGTAGGTACAATATGGATCGCTGTCCCACCGAGTGCAAAACAATAATTTATCGAATATCTTTCACGATAATATACTGTTAGGGGGCGAGCATTATTCTAACGATAAAAACGTGTCGTTCGGTATATACTATACAATCGGACCGAGTCGAATGACGACGGTACGAGATAACAATAAAGCGATATTATTGTATAGGGCCTAAAAGTAACATTGTGATATTATAACAACACATATTATGGGAGTGGAAATGTTATATGTTACTATCTTGAACACGTACAGTGAACGATGACCTTCTTTTCACGTAATATATAACAATTATTATATGACATAAAATTATAATATATATGGCATATGCGTGAACAGTTCGGCAGTCTATAGTTCGAAGAGTATAATTATTAATGAATTCCTCGAGACACAATATTGGTAGGTACTCGAAACTATTTCAAGTGCACTTCTCTCTTATGCTAAAATATTATTCGTGTACACAAATGTAAAATATAGGCCTAATATATAGATAATATTATACTAAGCCTATATACTATAATATAGTAAGACTATAATAATATGTGACAGAAGTTACAATAATATTATAGTGTGTTATGTGTAGACACACTATTCACATCATTCTACAAAAATCATAGAGAATACTCTTTATTACTTAATTTTGTATATGATTTAAATATGATCTATTACTGCCTATACAAAGTGTCTTATGGCAACAGAAATTTCCGAGATTTTAGGTAAAAAACTTCATTAGGCAAATCGAAATCGAAATCGCTGGTGATCGAGGTGGAACTGATAACATTATGGATATATAATGTGTTTTTAAGCAATTATCACACGGCTACTTTTTGAGGTAAGAAATTTGTTTGGAGATATTATTACATTTTAAACAAAATTATTATGTGCAATATAGGCATAACTTAACACGCCTATCTTCAACAAGTGTGCCATTACTCTGCACTCTGCAGCAA